>JARYGA010037266.1:0-46424 GCA_030545235.1 Helianthus tuberosus
TGAAGCAGGAAAGGGGGCATATAGATTGCTAACCATGGAGGGTGAATTGCTACCAAGAGCTTGGAATGCTGTCCACTTGAAGAAATATTTCATGTAAGCAGGATCCTTATGGCATAGGTGATCCTCATGATAGGGATATCCTTAAAGGATCCTCAAAGTATTGGTGATCCTTACTCAGGTAATATCCTAATCTTGAACTATTTCATGTCTTAATTTTCTCATATAAGGATAAGGATCATGTATCCTTTATCCATCTCTCACGTGAGTTCAAGTTTTGAAAGCTCAGGTATCTTCAGCACAACGTTGGTTATCCACAGAAGCAATCCGTCCTTTGGGTTTAACCCCAGTTATTTGGGCTTGTCCCCAGATTCCGCCTGTAGCGCACGATGATCCTGGTATAGTTCAAGGCTTTGGGACCAGTACTCGTTCTAGGGGCTGATAATTCCATTGTTCTGGCTATGCTTAGGATCCTACGTATAATGGTAGACGTACCATACATCCGTTCCTAAGGTTTCTAACGTTTTCACGTTAGCTAAGGTTTCGGCATTTTCATGTCGCTCAAGTTTGGATAGTCGCCAGTGAGGGCCATACTCCAGTTTACATCCGTTTATATGGGCTTGACCCCAGTTTACATCCGTTTATATGGGCTTGACCCCAGTTTACATCCGTTTATTTGGGCTTGTCCCCAGTTTATTTGGGCTTGTCCCCAGTTTGTTGGGCTTGTCCCCAGTTACTAACTCTTATCTTATATCGGCTTAGTCCCAAGTTATGCTCTATTTCAGGTCCTTGAAGATAGGCAGCTAGGGATCCTTGATCCTTATTTCACTCTAAGGTTTATCTTATAGTTATCCTTATTATGGTTAGGATTCTAACTTGGATCCTCAGGTATGATCCTTAACTTTTTTGGTTTTATTCATTATTCATTTGAATAACCCCTATACTTGACAACTGAACTTGTGTTTCTTAAACTATACCATTTTTTAAAACTTATCGGTTATGAGATACGTGATCCTTGTTCATATCTTAAACTTTTTGGATATCTTTTCTAATTTTTCAAGGCTTGATAAGTATAAACAAATTGAACATTATAACAGTTGGAAAATAACATACTAAAAAGGATAACAACACAAGATAAGCGACAAAAGGTTAAGTTTTTATTTATTAACATAAGGCTAACCCTTTAAAGGTTGTCAAAATTACCTACCCGAGCTTCTACCAGCAAAACGTGGCCCGTCCGCTGGGGTAGGTAAAGGGTGTCCATCATAATGAGTTCAAAAGTAGTGCAGGAATATAAAGGCAGCAGGATCACAATGGCTTCATCCCCCAAACAGAGGATCCCTCCACCAATTGCAATCCTGCCTATTGTCCAAAGGATCATACATGATCCTTAATCCTAAAACCTATTGTTCAAAGTACAACCCATGAAATTGTCTTAAACATCACAACCACAAAAAACAACCATCAAACTAAAAAATTGGGCTCCGGCCTTGGCACATATATCCATCATCGCCCAATTGTGCAGCCTACACCTTTGCTGCATCCTCTTATCCTCCAGCTGCGGTATCCTTCACCTGATCCTTCCCACTGCCACTTGCCTCAATTGCCAGGACATCAGCTGCCTCCTCCTCATCATCCTCAAGATCAGCCAACCTTGCCTTCCAGCCTTCCAGCCTTCAACATCCCAGCTGTCTTTGTCAAAAGCAGGGTCTTGGGCTTCCTGGGCCATCTTCAACTTAGTCTGATACATTGTGATGGCAGCAGAGAGCTTGGCATTTTCGATGAGGTCATGCTTTTCATAATCAAAGTTAACCAGCACCTTGGCCATTGCCTGCTTGGTATCCTGGAGTTCCTCCCGAGCATCAGCAAGTGCAAGATCTTTGAGCACGGCAACCTGTTGGAGATCAGCTATTTTCTTGTCCAGCTCCTCAATATTGCCCACATAATCCTCGATCACAGCAAATTTCTGCAGAAAGAAGATAAGGCAGTTCAAGGTCAAGTGATCCTCATAAGAGCAGGATACCTAGGCAAAGTTAAGGATCCTTACTTCATTGAAGTATTCAAGGAATTGGTGGCGGATCAGTGGCAGCCCTTGAAGATCCTCAGCATCAGAAGTTTTCCTCTTCTTGACACCCTTTCCTTTAGTGGGTGCCCTTGGAATGGAGATGCTAGGACTGGTAGTGGACCTCTTCTTCCTGGGTCGTACGAGATCAAGGTCAGCTGTGTTGAATTGGGAAACAGGCTTGACAGATTTTCCAGCACCTACACAATTAAAACAAGATAAGTATCTTTTCCTAGTTCATATTTCACTATATATTTAATTTTAAACAAGGATACTTACTTGACATTGTGACAGAGCCTGAGGATACCTCCTGTGAATCTTGGGTTGTTGTCTTGAAAGTTCTTATCTCAGGGTCAAGTTTCTTGAAGGCAAGGAGCCTCTCTTTAGCAGCAGGGGACAGTTTGAGGCGTGAAACGGTGATAGCTGCAAAACAAGAAAGCAAAAAATATAAGTTATCCTTACAATCAAAGAAAGTTCCTGGTGATCCTTATCAGGATCCTCCATCCTACCATGGGTAGCCCAATTTTTAGGAAGATCCTTTCCATCCTGGATAGAATCTCTCTTGACAAAAAAGAAACGTCGCTTCCAATTAGTGTCATTCTTGGTGGCTTTGAAGATCGGGTGTTCCTCACCAGGTTTACGTTTGAACAAGTAACGATGAGAGCCAAAGGTGGTAAGATCATATAGCTCTCCCAGCTCTGCCATTCCTAGATCTATTCCCTCCTCATCAATGATCCTTTCAAGGGTGTGCAAAACCCTCCAAATCATCGGCATGGCTTGGATATAAGAGATGCCGGTTAGGGAGAAGAAAGATTGGGTGAAGGCTGGAAAAGGATAAGAATAACCTATGGTGAACGGAGTGACGGGGAAAGCAACCCACTTATCGGAGATATGATTGCTCAAGGCATTGGGGTCAAAAGGCCTGAATTCGGTGTTCGCCGGAAAGCAGTGGCGGATCCTATCTATCTGAGCATCATTGAATAGACAACGTTCTTTAATGGAGTCTTCGATAATCCCCTGGCTTTTCGGAGGACTGTTCTTTGGGTGATCCTTGGCTGGTGAACTTCGGAGCAACATTTTCAAAGAGACAAAGAAGGAAAAACAGAGTAAGAAAGGAAGAAAGAAGAGAAAGAGTTACCTGGTTGTTCGTCAACTGAGAATTTAAAGGGAGTCTCTTTCGAATTTGAATGCATAATGATCCTATCTATATCTCTATTTATAATTATGATTCTGCAGGATTGTCACTTCCGTGACATCATCATCGCAACGGCTAGTTCAAAATTAACGGCTATATATCCGTTAGTTTGTTACGGATAAGATCAAGAAAACATAACTCGCTAATTTTACAATTTCACTCCTTATATTTTGGGGGCAATTGTTAGGGGAGGATTTTCTAACAATTAGTGATCCTTATTCGTTATCCTAACTGGTGATCCTTACTTCTGTGACAGGTGGTGATCCTCAGAAGGGCTTTAGGATCAGGATCATGGATCACTTCAAGGATCCTCGTACTGACGATTGTTTACTTATGTTTTATAACATCTCGCAGGTATAACAAGCTTGACCAAGTCTTAGCGACATTCTTGGAGAATATTCCCGAAGTATTCTGCACGTGCTAGATCAAAACTAGACGTTATGGAGAACGTGGAGGCTTGGCCCAAAAGTCGGAGAGTTTGTTAGCTAGATATTTTTCTTATTTTAAAAGGGAGTAACGAGCTAAGTTAGAGAGTTAGTGACACTTAGTCATTTTGGCAGTTACACACACTCGCAAACACGCTCATACAAGCTCTCGTTCAAACACTTAGCGATTTCATACACTTTTTACACACTTCACCGTAGTGATCCTTGTACCTAGCTCGTTACTATCCGAAGTTGTAAACATTTAACCATTTATTTTAGCTTGGTGATCGGTAGTTTCCATCACCCGGGGTTTTTTGTGCCGGAGATCAACTCTTGATCAAGGGCTTTTTCCCCGTATAAATCTTTGTGTTGTTTGTGCACTTTACATTGAAGTGATCCTCATCACTGTTATACATTTTAAGCATCATACCCCGTAATCTAGAGTTTGGTTGCAATATCCTCATCGGATTTTCTGACCAAAACACTAGGATGCTTGCTTTTGTGGAATCTAGTAGGAAAGTCTAGAAACAAACAAACAATTTATATTTTGAGTTGTCGGAACAATGATTTGCCTAGAGATATCTATGTCTGTAATAACTGATTTATTTGATGGGTTATGGTATGGGACATAATATTAACTATCTGGTAATTTAGTTGTTATGGAATTTCTCTTGGACAATTTGTTTCGCTCAGTTCTGCGCCCTGATGTTTCTGCCATCGGTTGGGGTGTGACACTGGGGACAAGCCCAATAAACTGGGGATAAGCCCAACAAACTGGGGACAAGCCCAAAAGATCTTGTGTAAACTGGAGTATGGCCCAAACTGGCGACTATCCAAACTTAGTGGCATGAAGATGCCAAAACCTTAGCTAACGTGAAAACATTAGAAACCTTAGGAATGGATGTATGGTACGTCTACCATTATATTTAGGATCCTAAATACAGCCAGTACAATGAAATTGTCAGCCCCTAAAGCGGGTACTGGTCCCATTGCCTTTAACTGCACTAGGATAATCATGCGCAACTGGCGAAGGTGTAAGAACCTAATTCGTAGAAGGTAATAGATACCTTAAACTGGGGACAAGCCCAAAAACTGGGATAAACCCAAAGACTTAGGAGATTTTACTGAATACTTGATCCTTTTTCAAAGAAACACCAACTTCTGCAAAACTCGGAACTTAATGAAAAAGGATAAAGGATCCTGGATCCTTCTCCTTATAATCAAATAGATTAAAGAACTAGAGAAATAATAATGAAATCATTACCAGAATGAGGATCATATATCCTCTGAGGATCCTTAATATGTACTGGGTATGAGGATAACCAAGGATCCTGGATCCTTCTTACATGAAGTATTTCTTTAAATGGACAACATTCCAAGCCCTTGGTAATAGATCACCTTCCATTGTTAATAAATGATATGCCCCCTTTCCTGCCTCAGCTTCGATCAGATAGGGGCCTTCCCACTTTGGTGCTAATTTGCCATCAACAGGATTTGTGGTATTTTGGAATGCTTTCCTCAACACCATGTCACCAACATGAAACTTTCTGATCCTGACATTCTTGTTATAAGCTCCAGTCATCCTTTGTTGATAGCTAGTCAATCTTATCCTTGCTAAATCCCTGAGTTCTTCTATGGTATCCAAATCTTGAACCAAGTGTTCAGTATTTCCTATAGGATCACGGATGCTTGTTCTTGCGGTAGGGACTACCATCTTTGTAGGGATCACAGATTCAACTCCAAACACCAAAGAAAATGGAGTCTGACCAGTAGCATTCTTAGGAGTTGTTCTATCAGCCCATAACACATAAGGTAGCTCTTCTGCCAATTTTCCTTTCTTGGATCCAAGCTTCTTCTTCAAGTTGTTGATGATGATCTTGTTAGATGATTCTGCTTGACCATTAGCTTGTGGGTGGACTGGTGTTGATGTTATTATCTTAATCCCCCAGCTGTCACAAAAGTTAGTAGTTCTACTCCCAATGAATTGGGATCCATTATCACAAACAATTTCAGAAGGTATGCCAAATCTACTAATAATGTTTCTTTTAATAAAGGATATCACTTCTTTTTCTCTGACTTGTGCAAAGGCTTCAGCTTCTATCCATTTGGAAAAGTAATCAGTCATAGCAAGCATAAATACTTTTCCTCCTGGTTCCTTGGGAAGTTTGCCAACTATATCCATTCCCCATCTCATAAATGGCCAGGAAGAGGATATAGGATGAAGGAGCTCTGCTGGTTGATGAAGGATATTGCTATGTCTTTGACAAGCATCGTATTTCTTTGCATAATCCACAGCATCCTTCTTCATTGTGGGCCAATAGTATCCTGTTCTGAGGATCCTTGAGAATAGTGCCCTGCCCCCAGTGTGGTTTTCACAATCTCCTTCATGAAAATCCTTCAGAACTTCCTGAATTTCTGGATCCTCGATGCACCTTAGATATGGACCTGTAAGAGTTCGTTTATATAATATGTTATTTAGTATTATAAATTGAGATACCTTGACTTTGAAAGCTCTAGGATTTTCTCCAGTAGGAATCTCTCCATGTTGTATGTATCTCAGGATTGGAAGGATCTAGGATCCTGAACTTGACTGTGCAGCATCACTAGGTATGATTGCAGAATCCTCCACTATCTCCATGGATGTGTTATCCTCTATAGCAGGAGTTAAGATATGGATAATTGGTATCCTAACATCCTCTAGAATCTTCAATGATGATCCAAGGTTGGCTAAAGCATCAGCTTCTGCATTTTCTTCCCTGGGTACCTGTGTCAAACTAAAAGAAACAAAAGAGTCTGCCAATTTCTTGACTATCTCAAGATATTTGATTAGTCTTTCACCTTTAACAGCATAAGAACCATTGTAGTGGTTAGTAATTAACAAAGAATCTATATGTACCTCAAGATACCTGATCCTCATGTGCTTGGCAATTTGCAAACCAGCTATTAAGGCTTCATATTCAGCCTCATTATTAGTAGTTTGAAACTCACAAGCAATTGAGTGGGGTATAATGTCCCCCTGTGGCGATTTTAGTTGTATGCCTAGTCTAGTTCGCTTGATATTTGAAGCCCCATCTGTGAAGAGTATCCAAGGATCCTTAGTCTCTTCAAGTTGTTGAACTTCCAATTCAGCTTCCCTTTGTAGATCACTACTGAAATCAGCCACAAAGTCAGCCAAGGCCTGAGATTTAATGGCAGTTCTTGGTTCATATTTAATATCGTATGCACTAAGCTTGACTGCCTACTTTGCCATCCTTCCTGACATTTCAGGTTTCCAGGACTCGGCATCAAGTAGACTTTTACTTACAACAAGATAAGCAATCAATAACACAAAATTTTTTAATAGAATTAACTCCCTCTATATAAATAGGAAGTTTGATGTCACCCAATGTGTTCTTGGTTTCTCCACTGAATCCCACAAGAACTGATGATCTTGGGATAATTTCTGATTCAGGAAATTCATTCTCTTGAGGATATCCAGTTGGATAATATTCACTGAGCTTCTCCCATCTATGAGAATCCTGCGAACATAATGGTTAGAAATAAACAATGTAATAACAAGACCATCATGATGAGGATCCTGAATGTCCACACGGTCATCCTCATCAAAGGATATGACTTTCTCCTGTGTAAGGATGGAAGTTCGAATAGGCCTATCCCCATTCTCCATCTTTGTCTCTTTTGCATGCCTCTTAGCTGCTGAAAAGGAAGTGCCACATATGTCTGATCCACCGGAGATAAAGTTGATAATTTTGGCATCAGCTGGAGGAGCAGGAGCCCTTTCTGGAATTTTTTCAGGATCCTGGATCCTTGACTTCTTTCTTCCAAATAGCTCCTTCAAGTATCCTTTTCTTAAGAGGTAACCAGTCTCTTTCCTGAGTGCTATACATTCATCCATGAGATGACCAAAATCTTCATGATAGGCACACCATTTCGATTTATCTTTGGTGGCAGCTAGCTTGTCATTCTTTCTAGGCCACCTAGCTTTATCACCTAAATTCCGCATAGCAAGGATCAGTTCATTGTTATCAACAGCAAAGCAATACTCAGAAATAGGAGGATAATCTTCATCATAATCCTCTTGTTCCACAGCATGCACATTCTGATTGTCAGACTTATTGTATGACTTTGACTTGTTATTTCTGAAATAGGATCCTTGCTTTTCTTGTTTTGAGGATCCTGAAAGTCTCTCCTAGACCCTGTTTCTTACCTCATCAAGGTTCCTGCATGGTGTCATAACAAGATCATCATTGAATTGTGAATCCTTAATCAGACCCATTTTAAAAGCTTCTACAGCTGTAGCAATCTCTAAGTTGGGAATCTCTAAGGATTCTCTACTGAATTTAGTTATGTAATCCCTTAGTGATTCATTATGACCTTGAGTTACTCTATATAAATCACTAGTTAATTGTTCAAATCTCCTACTACATGAAAATTGGCTATTGAACAGGTTAACCAGATTAGAAAATGAAGTAATAGAGTAAGGGGGAGACTTAGCAGCCATTTAAGAGCTGATTCTATTAGTGTGGATCCAAAACCCTTGCAAAGACATGCTTCTTTTAACCTTTCAGGAATGGGGTTTATCTCCATTATTTCCCTGTACTGAGCTACATGCTCTTCTGGATCGGTTGTACTATCATAGAGCTTCATGTTTGGTGTTTGAAACCTCTTTGGTATCTCTGCATCACATATAGGTGGTGTAAAGCGTGACACTTTATGACTGCCATCTGGGATCTCAGGAATGGGCTTGATCACTCCCGAGACACTGGATATCATATCATTGAGTTTTTGCAACTGTCTTGCCATAGCTTGGTTGATTCCTGGTTCCTGCACAAAGCCATGGTTAGTATTATAAGATGTATTTAAAGTATTACCTCCTGATTGATTCGAGGCTGGGATTCCCGATGTGAATCCAAAGTGATGTGATTATGGTATGATCGTGGGACCAGATGAAGCAATAGTCTGCGTGGGGATGAAGTCTCCCACATGAATCTCTGAACTCCTGGGTTGTTGACTCCTTAAGGATCCTTGATCCTAAAAGTTGTTGGATCTAGTATGTATCAGAGCTGAAGGTCTTGGAGGATACTCCATGGATCCATAAACCTGTGATGAGGATCCTTCAACCTGAGATGAGGATCCTGGGTACTGAAAATAGGATCCTTGAACTGATTGAGTCCTCATTATCCTCCTGAACTAGAGAAGGATCCTTGATGCTGGAAGGAGGATCCTTGAGGCGGAAGTGTCACACCCCGACCGCGTAAAACAATAAACCGTGGCGGAATCGTCGGTGAGTGTCGTAACAGAATTATTGTTTCACAACACATGGTAATTGAAATTTTGTTTTATTAAGTTACAAGAGGTTACATTGTATTAGAAACAAAGAAACATAACATAATTAAATAGTCTTGCATCTTTTTATTGTCACTAAGGCCCTCGTCCAATCCTATGTTTCCATTATGATCACCTAATAACAGCACCTGACACATGTGAAAATAGGTACATCAGCATTAAAATGCCTGTGAGATACATAGGTTTTATTAAAATAGGATTCATGACTTGTAATTTTAAAGAAAATGTTTAATAAAAGTTAGTCATGAACTTCAAAAATGTTTTCTTTTATAAATCATATGAAAATCGATAAGAAATCAGATGATATAAAAGAATAATGCATAGTTAAGTAAAGAACCAAGTAAAAATGAGTTTGTATAAAATATGTTGTTTGTAAAACAATGTTTTGTAAAAATATGTTATTTGTGTAAAATGAAATATGTCTAAATTGAAATGGTTTAAATAACGCTACGATATGTAATATCATAAAAGCACTTATATATAGGAAGTACCAGTGGCGTATCCACCATGCTTTTATCATATTATACACGCCTCGTTATTTAAATCACTTACCCAAACAAACCACCAATGTAAAAATGTTCATGTATAATCAAATGTAATGTATAGTGAATAAACGCATTTACCCAACCATATAAGAAAGAAATGTACAAAACAATGTATTTAATAAATCATAATTTAAATCAAAAGTTATGTTTTGTAAAATTAATGCTTTATTGATACAAACATCTACGCGGTAATGTTAAACGTCTACATCCAAGCCTTGAGACTGAAGGATAAACCCTAGAACAAGTCAGAGGTCTACCAAAAATGAATTCGGAATCGGTCATTCCTTACGTCCAAACAAACCTATGGTACCACTACCTACTACCGAGCGGCATGATCGGTGTTAATGAATGTATTAGTTTCGTTAAACAAACCAAATGTTATACCAAATGTAAGCATGTTATATGAAAATAATGTACTAAATATGCTAAATGAACATACAAAGTAGAAATGTAAAACAATGTGTCCATATGCTGAGTGAACTTATGCAACAAAATGTAATATATGAAAATCAATGTGCTAGCATGCTGAGTGAACATACATAGCAAAACATAATGGAAATCATGTACCATATGTGTACTAATGAACATAGCAAGTATATGTTATAAAAGCATGAAAAACATGAAAGTAACAAGTAGGAACATGTGTATCACTCCAAAACATTTGAAAATGTAAAAGAGGGGACTATGTACTTACTTGAGAATGCTTAGAAGTCTTGAATAACAACCAAGTAAAGCTAGAGGGATCACGGAATCAAACGCCACCTAATATAGGTAACTATATTAATAAACCGGACCTAAATCGGAAGATCAGATAGGATGAGGTTTCGTAAACCAAATGAGTATTGGAACTTATATGATACGGTTTAACAAAGCCTACATACTAAATCGAAACCTATCCGAAGTGCTTATGACCCATTACGACCCGTTTAGGTAGCTTACGCTACTTTAACGCGTTGTTCGCGTAAAACGCATTCGGACCGCCTAACTAGTCCTATGAGAAGTATTATATGCCTTAACATGTCTAATAATGTTACCTAATTAGTTTAGATGTAAAAATTTAGGTTACATATGCTTAAAATGAATTTATGCTTAAAAAGGGCATTTTGGTCATTTTCCTAAGGCATATAAACTACTTATCATACAACTAACTAAACGTAGTGACCATAAGGTGTAACCTCGGAAGGTTACTCCCTATACAACTATGATCACAAAATATGTTTGGTCGGATCCTAATGATCGACCAAACGGGTCGGGTTCGAAAGTCTAAGCGGTTGTTTAGACCGCTTATCTTACGACCCTATATAAGCACTAAACTAAAAGTGACGAGCTAAACATGTTAAAACATGTTTTAATAAGTTAGAAAACAAGTTTGATATCAAAACAAAGGGTTTTGATACTCAAGAATAGTTTGGTTGCAAAATACGCATAAATGTGTATTTTGACCGAAACTATGACTCGTCACTATGCCTAAATAACGTGGTAATCAGTAAGTATAGTCACAAAGGACTATGACCATCGTGATTACGCTCACGTTGCGAAGTTCAAACGAACTTCGTGTTGACCATTGACTGGTCAAAGCAGAAAGTCAAACACTATTTGACTTTCGTGCTTAAAAATGCATAAAAGATGAAAGAATACAAACAAAAGGTCCAAGCTTGAAGATTTGAACTCAAATTGCTCAGGTATGAAGCTTGAGAGCTTCAACTTAGAGCATAATGAGAACAATTGTGAAGAACCAAATGAATCAATGTGGGTATTTATAGGATTTGGACAACCGTTGGGATCATTCCTCGTACTTTGAGCTTCAATCTTGACCCTCCATGTGTGCCCACTGATTTTACAAACCTATGGGTGCCTAAAACAAACTCATTGTATAAAGAAACCATGTCCAAAACCAGGAAACCAGCTGCTGAAACAGAAAAATCAGGTTTGCTGATCTGGGTAGCTGTCGTGCCTCGCGTAAGAGGAGGCTTCCTCTTACGCGCCCCGCTAGGGCTAAGTTTGGCAGAATGTCAGAACTAGTCCTTGAATGTCCAAAACTTGCTTTTCGATGCATTTTTGACACGTTTAATCCCCGTTAACCTCATTTCAAGGCTCTATAACGAAGTTAAAGTATAGGGAACATGAAACATGCTCAAAAACATCTAGGATGTCGGTTCGTTTGGCCGTACGGTTGCGTTGTTTGGTTAATTACGACGAAACACGAACGGATGCAAAAACGATCCAAATTACGCGACGAATGGGATTTTATCATGCCAATCACTAAGATAAAATATTTTAATGATTACATAAATTTTTGGATGTCCGGATATATTCAGAACGTAAGATATGCGCGTAAATGCAAACTTGTACACTTTTTGACGCTTTTAGTCCCTGTTTGACCAAAAAGTTTTTTTTTTTTTTTGCACACCGAACCCCTCAAAGCCTATTTCTAAGCTATGTAAAGGATATTTATGGTATGTTTAACTTATGGTCAACTTCCGGAATGTTCGATACCATACGAATCAGCAGACTTTTGCAGTTTGACGCAAATAGTCCCTGCGATCAAATAAACTTGATTTCGACACACCAAACCCTTCAAAACTTATTTCTAAGTTATGTAAAGGTTATTTAAGGTATGTTAAGCACATGTCACTTTTCTGTAGTGTTTGTCGCATTAAACTGATTACGTTAACGCATCAGTTCGCGTATAACTTTCTAGAAAGCGATTTAGAGCTCGAAATCGAACAAGAATTGATATGTGCAAATGATACGCATATTTATACAAATCACAAGTATGAAACACAATATATCATTGGTTTGGTATTTGTTTGATGGTCATAGAGACACAGATGTCACATGAAGAGAGGATCCTGAGAGTTAGAAGTAGGATCCTTGAGCCTGTGTCATTGCCGATGATCCATAATGTATACTTGATGATCCTCCATGGTACGGGACACCTAAAACTGTGGAATGTTGGGCAGTTGTTGCTGGAGTGCTAAAATCCAGTGATCTAGGCACCAATGGAGAATGATCCTCCGTTGATCTCTTCAATTTCTTGATTTCATCAATCTCACGAAGGATCCTGTCATTAGTTTTGTCCTGCTCTTGCTTGTAATCCTTCATCTGCAAAATCAAAGAATAAAGATCATTGTTAGTAGGACCAGAAGAAACAGCGGTAGTTTCTTTTGTGAAAACGGGGGTATGTTTCTTCGCAGCATTCTCAGCATTCTTCTGGGATCCAGAAGGAACAGGAGGCAAAGGTGGAATGCCCTGTGAAGAGGTGATCGCCGGCATGGAGCTTGAAGTGTTCTTCGCATGAGAAGCCATGTGGTTGAAAGTAATGGACAGAAATGAATGAAATAAACAACATTTTTCAAGAATGAAGCACCGATTGCCCCACGGTGGGCGCCAAACTGTTTTGGTCAAAAATCACACAAGGATAATGTAACCAAATCTGATTTTTGTGAGGTTAGATGCTTGGTTAATTGAACAAATGTGTAAACAACAAATGAATGAAATGAATGATCAACACAAGGATTTGTACGAGGAAAAAGCCCTTGATCAATGAATGATCTCCGGCATAAAAAAAACCTCGGGTGATGGAAACTACTGATCACCAACTATATTAAACAAAGAAAGTTTACAACTTTGGATGATAACAAGCTTGATACAATGATTACTAGAATGTTAGTGTGTGTAATCACCAAGAGTTTGAAGAGAGTTCGAGACTTGTGTATGTGTGTAACTAATTATTACTAAATAAAGCTTGTTATCCCCTTTAAAATTAGGAAATATCTAAGTAACAAACTATCCGAATTTGGTGCTAGCTCCCCCACGATCACCACAACGGTCATGGAGCCATTGCACGTGTAAAAATGTCAAGCATATTCCCGTAGAATCTCAGTATGACTAAGTCTCCTTCGAATACACCTGCAAAACAAGTTTAAAAACAATGGAAACAATTGTTAGTTTAGATTAATAATGAGGATCCTGGATCCTTAGCCTTTCTGTATCATCTCCTAAAGATCCTCGATCCATATTAAACTGAGGATCCATGATCCAGGCTACACTTGAGGATCCGTAATCCACATGTTATAAAATTCTATCCCTAACAAACATTTTAAGAAAGATGTTTATATAAAAAAATAAAAAAGGAAGTTAAAAATGATCGATTTAAACAAGTCAACGAATTTAGTAAACAAAAGATTTAATAATGCACGAATTTTGAAGTACAAACGAATGGTTTTAAACATATGAATGATTTAAATAAGTGATATATTAAAAATAGATTGTCACACCCCGATCGCGTTGAAACAACAAAACCGTGGCGGAAACGTCAGGGAGTGTTGTAACAGAATCATTGTTTCACAACACATGGATAAAAGTTTCGTTTTATTGAATTAGTTATTACATTGTCTTGAAATTAAAAGCAAACACAAACATATTGTTTTTCATTGTTATTAAGTCACTAAGGCCTCGTCCATTCCTATGTGAGCATGCATCAAGATCATCATATCGTCAAACTACTGCACCTGAAACATATGTGAAAATAAATTCTGCATAAAAATGTCGGCGAGCACATAGGTTTTGTGAGTGTGTCAAATTCATGGCTTGTATACATGTTGCAATACCTCGTACGACTACAAGAGTCGATAAATTGAAAACCGAGTTTTGAAAAGTGTTTTGTTATTGCAATATGTTTAACCAACTTAAAATAAGTTGGTTATAGTTCATAAAATCTCGTTGCCATGAATCTTGACCCAAAACGTTTGCTTTTGTAAACCAAATTGTAAATCGTTCTTGTAATAAAACTTGTATGGTTTATATCATTTAGTAAACATCGTTGTGTGTCATCGTTTGAAATCATTCGTCCAAAATCGTTCAATTCATTCGTGTTATCAATCGTTCGTGTTATCATAACCAATCGTTCAAATCGTTTAACTCGTTCATGTTATAAACCATCGTTCAATCGTTCAAACCGTTCGTGTTTTATTTGTGAAAATTAACTTTTGGTTGTTCTCGTTGAATACATTCAAACCTGTGTTCTGACTCGCATATACCACCAAAGGGTATAATCGTTTAACAAACCACCAAAGGGTTTGTTAAAATTCACCAGGTTCTGTCGTTACCCACATTACCCCATAACCATGGCGATAGTCCGATAACGGGATTTGTCAGATCCTATGGTACCATAACATAATACTCATCGGCTTAGCCAAAGCTAATGAATGTCATTCGTGTTATGAATTAACGCACCAAAAAGTTCGTCCACATTATTGAAATCGTTGTGTTTAATATAAACCATAGTATTTGTTTCGAAAATTCAAAATCATTTAGCACATATGAATCACCCCAAAACAATTGAAAACAGTAAAATAGGGGAACTATGTACTCACTTGAGATTGTAATGTATCCTCGATTAAGTGAACTAACAAAGCTCGGCAATCAAGGTAATCAAGTGGCACCTAGTATCGGATTGTTTATGTTAATAAATCGGCACCTAAATCGGGAGATCAGGTAGAATAAGGTCTCGTAAACCAAATGAGTGTTGGAACTCATATGATATGGTTTAAACTAGCTTACATTCTGAATTGGAACCTATCCTAAGTGCTTATGACCCCGTTAAGGGAGTTAATGCTACTTTAACGCGTCATTTGCGCAAAAGCGCATTCGAATAGCCAAACTAGTCCTATGACAAGTATTATAAGCCTAAACATGTTTAATATTGTTGCATATTGTGACAACCGGTAGTTTACACCCTTAATTACGTGATTAACAGGTGATTAAAGCGACAATAAATAGTGTTTACGAAGCAAATTAACTTAATTAGGCCCTTAGTAAGCTTAGGAACGCCCATTCAGTTCTACAGTACGCGTATGACGGTCTGCGGGAAATCTACAGAATATTAAACGGTAGCGAACTGAAACCGAATAAAATACTGACAACACCGACAAATATTAAATTTTTACTATATATTTAGTTCCTAATTAAATTTTACTATGTTACGGTGAATTCGGGCTTTGGAAACGGGCTCGTAATAGCTGAGGGGCCACTTGAAACATGATATTGGGCTTGTGGGACTTGGGCCCAAGCCTAAAGCCCACCAAAGAAACCCCAAGTATATAAGGTGTTAAAAACCTTCTCCTCTCATTTTCAAACCAAACACACACAAACACACCCACAGTGCTCTCTCTCTCTCTCTCGGTAGAACAGGGCCGGACTCCGGCCGGCGAGCGGCGGAGCCGGCGAGGCACAGCGGCGGAGCCGCGGCGGCGCCACCGCTGGTGGCGTTGCTCCGACGACCTTTTTTCGGCGCGTGACGGCGCGTACACCCCTAAACCACACCTTCTGAGCTTGTTCCCAGTGTCGGTTTCCTAATTTGAGCGGCGGAAGTGGTGATTCGAGGTGTCGGCAGCCAGACTCAAGTGAACAAATTTCGGTAAGTCCACGTTTCCCCGTTCCTTTCCACCTTCTAACTACAGATCTGCCTTGATCTTGACCACTCATACTTTTTCTTGTGTTTTGTTTTTCTCGTATTTTCGGCGAATTTACGCCGGCGACGATGGCGATGCTGATGATGGTGACAGCTGACGAGGATGACTGTGGTGGTGGAGGCGTGCTGACGGTGGCAGAGGCCGCCGGAGCTTCGTTTTCTGGCTGGCGACGACCGATGGTGAAAGGGGTTCAGTTCTGATGTCTGTTTGGGGAGTTTGTGTTCAGCTTGAGTCAAGTCGGGTCCCGGTTCAAGTTGGGTTCGGGACTAGTTCAACTTCGACTTCGGTTCTCGGTTCGGTACAATAAGTCAGGCTTCGGGTTTGGTTTGGTCCATCTCGGTTTGACTCGGTCAAACCCGAGTTGACTCGGTCAACACACAACCAAAATGAGTCAACTCAGTTCGGGTCCGAGTCAACAGAGTCAAAGTCAGTCAACAGGAAGGCTCGGGTCAATTTTGAATGCGGTTCAGTCAACTCAGCGAGTCAACTCGGTCAAACCTGGTCAACCAGGCGAGTTAACACAATCAACTTAGCTGGTCAACCCAGTTGACTCAGTCAACTCAGCCGGTCAACTTAGTTAACATTTCGACATGAGAATTTGGTAAAGATAATCGGTGCGATTATTTAGTTATTTTTATAGTTTATGTCACGTGAAACGAGCACTCGAAACCGAATTGATTAAGGAAACGTAATAAATAAATTTAACGAATTCGTATATTAGTCGTATTTAAAAAAGTTGTTTTATTTCATACATATACATATATTGTTGAAATGTTTTTGTTGAATTTTGAAAATAACGACAACTTGTGTTGTCGGGGCGTCCAAAAACAGAGGGAACTATACCCGTTTTTTGAGAAAATCCGTAAAAATAACGTGTTTATATTATAAAACAGAACCATTGGATTCAAATAATCTCTTAGAAAAACAAATACAAACATATAGTTACTTTCGACGACACTTTACAACATACGAAAACAAAGATTCTTTAATTAAAGTAAATATATTTATGTATTTATTTTGAATATCAAACGACACTAACTCTCTTATGAAATAAATACAGTTTAAATATTTATTTTAGACATCAAACAACTCGCATTCGTTTTATAAAACTAAATATAGTTTATGTATTTATTTCAAATACCAAACAACACGCATTCGTCTTAAAAAATAAATATAGTTTATATATTTATTTCAAATATCGTACAACACGAATTCTTTTATATAATAGATATAGTTTATCTATTTATTTAAAACATTCAACAACTCGATGATACTTTTGTAAAATACATATAACTTTTTATATTTATTTCAAACGCTGAAACGGCATATACATATATTTTGGCAAATATATACAAGACACAATATATATAATACAAGTTTATTATATATTACTTTCATACGAATATTCCTATATACACAAACGACTTCTCGGGACGACAAGCAATCTTATCGATATATTTATATATTTTTATATAGATATTTATATATATTAAATCTCCCGAGAACTAAGTCTTTCCAAGACTTATTAAATTATTACCGACAATAAACGAACTAACAAGTACAACTTAATCGTTTTCATTTAGGTAACAACTTATCGTCGAATCGTTCGGTTAACGATTCGGTAGAGCTCGGTGGCACGTAGTTTAGTTACCGCTTTTATTTAGAAACTTATAAGATATTTCATGTTAGGAATATTGTACAATGCACGCTAGACTCGCTCAACTTTGAAACGACATTACGGAATCATAATTAGCTAGCTTTGCACATGGAAATCCAGGTGAGTTCATAACCCCACCTTTATTTACGGTTTTACATTTTTATAAATGTTTTCGGGGTGGAAAGACATGCACGTTTTGCAAAGCATACAAGGTTTTCGATAAACATAAGCTACGTATTTCTAAACCGTTTCACAAACAAGCTTTAACTATCACAAATGCTTGTGAATTTTAATAAACAAGAATGGTCTACGAAAAGCTTATGTTCTATACCGATTTTTCAAACAAGCGTATTTTTCGAAATGTGCATACACACGTATTCTAGTTTTCTAAACTACGAGAAAATACAAGTACAAAGAGGTACGTTAAACTAAGGAGTGACACAATAGATCATGTCACGAATAGGGTAACATAAGAACCATTAATCAACTATATACCTAGACCGCGGAACAAAAGGTTAGATCTAATGGATTTCAGGCATCCACACTCTTGGCCACACTTTTACCAAGAGTGATTTTGTGTCTCTAGTCGTGAATCGACAAGTAAAAAATTGCCTATGGTTTGGATGCTTCCTATATCGTTACATATGTTAGTGGCCTCGCGAACCATTAGCGATCTCGTATTCCTTACATTTACAGAACTCGGTTTCAGATACGTCTTTACAAATTACATGCCATGTTTTATACAAATTCAAAGCATATGATTATGCAGGATGATGTCAATGTTAGGGTGGGCATTGACGGTTACACAAATTTTACAAACACAAGAGTTTATAAATACATGGTTTTATGAACATAATGCATTACAAATACGAAGTTATACGAATACAAAGTCTCCATATAACATGCCAAAGAAAATGATTTTAATTTCATTTTCTCAATAATATTTCAAAAACCGGTTATTCAAAAAGATTTATTTCAAATCTTTTACAAACAAACTATGAACTCGCTCAACTTTATGTTGATTTTTCACATGTTTATTTCTCAGGTTACTTTCTCAAATTATGGCACGGTTGGAATAAGAGAACCATTGGAGATTCGAGTACTTAGTGGGCGTTCATTTTCTAGAAGTCTTAGCGTATTTGCTTCCGCTGTGCAATGAAGATACCAGTCCAGTCACGCCAGCTCTGATATTTCGGGGTGTGACAAATTGGTATCAGAGCTTTAGGTTACAGCGAATTTGGTTTCTGTAGAGATACCTAGGCTCTAACCTCACTATCTTCTGGGGACTTAGATTCTTAAGACTTTGAATACATACATAACGCCTAGTACTCGAATATGGTCTCCAACCGTTGCCGAAAACCATGAGTCAAAATTGTGTTTTCAAACATATGCTAAAGTGGTTTTTATACACATGGTACACAATACAGGCGCATACAGTGCACAAAACTTTGAGAGCTTAGGAAACATGCATATGAAACCTTTGGAAACTTATGTTGAAGTTCATTAAAGGTCATCACGTCGGAACCACATCTATTAACTCGCGCAAATGCCATTATTACATCGTCTATGCTATTTTTTCTAACCCAGCAGGTAACCTACGCAAAACAAAGCACGGGCGTGCAAATTTCACGAAACGCAACTATACATCAACGGAGGTTGAAGTACGTTACATATGACTATCGAGGTAAGGTCTTTGGAAAGACAGGATGGCGCAATTCAATGACGATGCTATATTCCGTCAGCAGGGGAAACTATCGATCAGGATGCGACGATTTTCCACACGGTCCTACAAACGACATAAATCACGCCAAGGAGAAGACGCATGTCTTCGTATTCCCCCTATCTTATTAACTACGAATACGCTATCTTCGACATTCCATGGTAATGTCACTTAACAACCGGTCATCACATGAAACCCCAGGTAAAGTCCTTAAATTTCTTTTATTGAAATTTCGACTTTGCATCTAGTAAGTAGAGTTTCACATCTCTACTCCTCTTAATGGTCGTTGTATCACAATAATTTCTTTCATTATAGCGAGCACTCATTTGCTTCATTTCTTGAAAAATTCATAGGCTGCACATGCATCGTTTGTTATGCATGTGGTTTCACTTCGAATGATCATTTTCATCAAAAGTTCAAATATTTCTTTTCTATATTTAATTATTACTTCGTAATCAGGGTGATGTGCATTATTGTAAATGTTGACTTCTTGCTATTGAGTCAACGTATTTCTTGAAACTCTTCTTTCTTTTCAAGACACGTACATGGTTTTTCGTTGTAACCATGCTGAAATTTCCTTGTCGATACACGTATTTGTTGTTGGATTACGCCTAAACCAGGTTCAATTGTTTAAACTTGTTCGCTACACATATTCAATTAAAGACACCATATGATGTATTGAAAACATCATATTCAAATTCGTTTTAACAAGCATTTCATTTGTTTCGAGTCGTAGTAGACTTGTTTGGTCTACGACTCCATTAAGTCATTTGTTGATTTCGACACCTTGTGAAGGTATTTTCACTATATTGAAGCTTGCGCTAATCTTATTTACACACCTTATATACGTATTTATTTATTTATTTATTTATTTTGAATCTACTTTGATTTATCATATTAAAGCAGTCTTAATACAATCGTGTGTTAAGATAATGGTACATAAATTCATGTTATATTTCGGTGTGCCTCCTAACGATTCTTTCATCATCGATCGAATGTTTCATGATATTAATTGCTTCTTCATTTTCGATAGAAAACTTTATTTCTTTGATGTTCCATTGTCACACCCCGACCACGTAAAACCTCAAATCGTGGCGGAAACGTCGGGGAGTGTTGTGACAGAATTATTGTTCCACAACCATGGTAATTAAAATTATATTTTATTCAACAACCAAAGAGTGGAAATTGTTTCAAAACAAGAACCAAAGAGTACACAACATAATTAAACTAAGTCTATCTTTATTTTAAGTCTCTAAGGCACAGGTCCGCCCTAGTGTCACGATCGTCCTAAGCTGCAGCTCCTGAAAACACATGTGAAAATAGGTACGTCAGCATAAAAATGCTTGTGAGATACATAGGTTTTATGTAAAATAGGATTCACGACTTATAAGTTTAGAAAAAAGTAGTTTTAACAAAATCAGTCATGATCCTTGTAAAATGTTTTGTTTTATAAATCTTTTGAAAAGCGATGATAAAGTAGATGATATATAAAAGAATAATGTGGGGTTAAATGAATAACCAAGTAAAATGAGTTTTGGATAAAATAAGTTGTTTATAAAACAATGTCTTGTGAAAAATATGTTATTTGTATGAAATGTTATATGTCTAAATTGAAATGATTCAAATAACGCTACGATATGTAATACCATACAAGCACTTATATATAGGAAGTACCAACGGCGTATCCACCATGCTTGTATCATATTACACACGCCTCGTTACTTAAATCACTTTACCCAAACAAACTACCAGTGTAAATTGCCCATGTCTAAACCATTTGTCAAATATCTTTGTGTAAACCATGTCAAAATGTCTATGTCAAAATGTAGTTCATGAAATATGTATATCAATATCAAAATGTCTATGTCAAATGTCAAATATGTAATGTGTAAACAAAATGTCATGTATGGCAAGTTAATGAATGTATATGGTCCCACTTAACAAACCAAATGTCATATCAAAATGTAAGCATGTGATGAAAATGTACTAAGTATGCGGCAAAACGGACATACATAGCATGTGAGGAAAAACAAATGCACTAAGTATGGTTAACATACATAGCATAAAATGTCATGTAAAACGATGTACTAAGTATGCTACAAAGGACATACATAGCAAAAACACAATGAAATTATGTACTATAAGTGTACTAATGAACATAGCAAGTATATGATATGAAAGCATGGAAAGCATGAAAATAACAAGTAGGCACATGTGTTTAACCCCAAAATGTTTGAAAAACAGTAAAAGAGGGGTCTATGTACTCACTTGAGATTGCTCAATAGACTTTAGATATCCACCAAGCAAAGCTAGAGATTACGGAATCAAACGGCACCTAATATAGGTAACTACATTAATAAACGGACCTATTCGGAGGATCGGGTAGCATTAGGGTTCGTAATCCAAATGAGTGTAGGAACTCATGTAATATGGTTTAACAAAGCCTACATACTAAAACGAAACTTATCCTAAGTGCTTTTGACCCCTTACGACCCGTTTAGGTAGCTTATGCTACTTTAACGCGTCGTTTGCGTAAAACGCGTTCGGAACGCCTAACTAGTCCTATGACAAGTAATATATGCCTTAACATGTCTAATATTGTTGCTAAATCAGTTTAGATGTCAAAATTTGGGTTACATAGGCTTAAATGAATTTTGGCGCAAAAAGGGTATTTTGGTAATTTGCCTAAGGCATATATACTACCTATCATACAACTACTCAAACGATGTGACAATAAGGTATAACCTTGGAAGGTTATTCCCTATACTACTATGGTCACCTAAAGTGTTTGGTCGGATCCTAATGATCGACCAAATGGGTCGGGTTCGAAAGCATAAGCGATTGATTAGATCGCTTACCCTTATGACCCTAGACAAGCACAAATCTAAAAGTGACGAGCTAAACATGCTAGAACATGTTTAGTCAAGTTAGAAAAAAGGTTTTGATATCAAAACAAATGGTTTTTATATCCTAGAGTAGTTTGGTTACAAAATACGTGAGAACACGCATTTTTCCCGAAACTACGACTTGTCACTAAGCCTAGATAACGTGGTAATCAGTAGGTATAGTCACTAGGGACTATGACCATCGTGATTACACTCACGTTATGAAGTTCAAACGAACTTCGCATTGACCATAAACTGGTCAATGCAGAAAGTCAAACGCAGTTCGACTTTCAAGCTAAAAACGCATAAAAAGAACGAAGGAACACTTACAAAGGGTCCCCGCAAGATTGATTATCCAAGTATTTCTCAGGTATGAAGTGTTGCACACTTCAACTTAGAGAAAATCTCAGATATCAAGTGGGTTTTGCAAATGAGAATGGAGGGGTATATATAGCTTTCGTACAACCATTAGGAACGTTTATCGGGAAACGAGCTTCGATCTAGGTCGTCCAAGTGTGCCCCTTGTTTTCTAATACCATTAGAGCCCATAGAAATGGCCCATGGTGTTTCAAAAACCGTTTGCAAGTGGAGAATGAGAGTATAACAGCTGGAAACAGGCTGTAACACAGTTTCTGCATATCTGGGAGGGCCACACGGGCCGCGTAAGAGGCTGAGGAAGTCTACGCGGGCCGCCTGAGCTCTGCAGACCAACAACAACTTTGCAGAAATGACAGTTTTGGTCCCTGTTGTGTTTTAAGCCATTTCCGACATGTTTAAGGCCCGTTAAGCCAACTTTAAGGCCCTAAAATGATTCTTAAACATTGTGGACATGAAACATGCTCAAAAATATGCCGGATGTCAGTTCGTTTGGTCGTACGATCGCGATGTTTGCTTAATTACGACGGAATGCGCATAAGCGCGAAAAACGATCCAAATTGCGCGACGAATGGATTTTTCTCACGTCAAACACTAAAATAAAATATTTTAATGCTTACATAAATTTTTGGATGTCCGGATGTATTCAGAACATAAGTTATGCGCGAAAATGCAAACTTATGCACTTTTTGACGCTTTTAGTCCCTGAATGAGCATAAAGTTTATTTTAGCACACCGAACCTCTCAAAGCCTATTTCTAAGCTATGTAAAGGATATTTAAGGTGTGTTTAACTTATGGCCATGTTCCGGAATGTCCGTTATAGTTCAAATCGGAATACTTTCGCAGATTGTCAATTTTAGTCCCTGTAAGCGAATAGACTTTATTTTGCCATACCAAAGCCTTCAAAACTTATTTCTAAGTTATGTAAAGGTTATTTAAGGTATGTTAAGCATATGTTGATGTTCCGGAGTATTTTTCGCGTTAAACTGACTACGTTTACGCACCAGTTTGCGTATAATTCTTCCAGAAAGCGATATAGAGTTTGAAATTGGATAAAAGTCAAAACATGAAAAATGTAAAACATAAACAAACAAACATTGGGATCAAATAAATTTATTTCATTGATAACTAAATTGTTTACAATGATTACAAGCACAGATGTCACAGTCTCCCGTACTTGTGGAAATTTCATCCCGAAATTTGTTTAGAGGAAACTCGTGAGAAAAGATGCGGATATTTCGCCTTCATTTGATCTTCGCATTCCCAAGTAAACTCAGGTCCACGTTTAGATTCCCAGCGAACTTTAACCAAAGGAATGCGCTTGCGTTTAAGCCATTTGACTATTCGGTCCATGATTTCCACAGGTTTCTCAACAAAATGTAGTGTTTTATCAACACGAATCTCGTCAAGTGGTATGTGGAGGTTCTCATCAGCTAAACACTTCCTGAGATTGGACACATGGAAGGTTGGATGAACGTTTCCAAGTTCAGGAGGTAACTCAAGTCTGTAGGCTACCTTATCGATCTAGGTGCAAGTTTTCCTTTCTTTCCAAATCTGATCACACCTTTCCAAGGTGAGACCTTAAGTAATACTCGATCACCGACTTGAAATTCAATGGGCTTGCGTCCTTGGTCCGTGTAACTCTTTTGTCGGCTTCGAGCTATCTGAAGGTTATCACGAACTTTCATAACCTTATATGTTGTCTCTAGAATGAGGTCAGGTCCAGTAAGCTGAGCCTCACCGATCTCATTCCAGCAGACTGGGGAATGACATTTTCGACCATAGAGAGCCTCGAAAGGAGCCATGTTGATGCTGGAGTTATAACTGTTGTTGTAGGAGAATTCAATCAATGGAAGATGTGAATCCCAACTACCACCAAAATCGATCACGCAAGCTCTAAGCATATTCTCCAAAGTCTGGATTGTTCTCTCAGATTGACCATCAGATTGCGGATGATAAGCAGTGCTCAGATCAAGCTGGGTCCCCATAGCAGATTGCATGGTTCTCCAAAAAATGAGAAGAGAAGCGAGCATCTCTATCAGAAATAATGTTCAAAGGAACACCATGTCGAGATACGATTTCATCCACATAGATTTTAGCCAGTCTTTCAGCAGAAAAATCCTCACGGATTGGCAAGAAATGCGCTGATTTTGTAAGACGATCAACAACTACCCAGATGGCATCATGACCTTTCTTAGTGCGCGGAAGTTTAGTAATGAGATCCATAGCAATGTTTTCCCATTTCCAAACTGGAATCTCTGGTTGCTCCAAGAGACCAGAAGGATGTTGGTGTTCAGCCTTTACCTTAAGACAAGTAAGGCATTTTGAAACGTACAAGGCAATATCCTTCTTCATACCAGGCCACCAATACTGAGTACGAAGATCCTTATACATTTTGTCTGAGCCAGGATGGACAGAATAACGAGACTTATGAGCTTCATCCATAAGCAAGGTGCGAAGAACATCATGGCTTGGGACCCACAAACGGTCCATGAAGTAGTATGATCCATTGTCTTTCAAAACAAGATCAGGCTTAATGTGATAGGGTAATTCCTTACCCATCAAGTCTTGTGAAACACAAGCATGTTGAGCCTGAGAGATGCGGGCTTGAATATCAGATCGAGCTTGGATATCAGATTGAACACGAACACAATGCAGCTTGACACGTTCTTTACGACTCAAAGCGTCAGCCACGACATTCGCCTTACCAGGATGGTAGTGAATTTCACAGTCATAGTCGTTTAGAAGCTCAACCCAACGTCTTTGCCTCATGTTGAGTTCTTTCTGATTGAAGATATGCTGAAGACTTTTTTGGTCAGTGAAAACCACACATTTTGTGCCATACAAATAGTGTCTCCAGATCTTATGAGCGAACACAACTGCACCCAACTCAAGATCATGAGTGGTGTAGTTTTTCTCATGCACCTTCAACTGCCTCGATGCATATGCTATGACTTTGTTCCTTTGCATCAGAACACAGCCAAGTCCCAGATTGGATGCATCGCAGTAAACGACGAAATCATCATTGCCTTCGGGCAAAGATTGGATAGGCGCATCACAAAGCTTCTGCTTCAAGGTCTGAAACGCTTCTTCTTGTTTAGTTCCCCATTCAAAGGGCTTGTTCTTCTGAGTTAGAGCAGTTAGAGGAACTGCAATCTTCGAGAAGTTCTCTATGAAGATGCGGTAATAACCCGCAAGACCAAGAAAAGAACGAACCTCAGTAGGAGTAGTAGGCGTATCCCAATCCTTAATCGCACTGATCTTGGAGGGATCTACATGAATACCTTGTTCGTTGACGATATGTCCCAAAAATTGAACTTCTTTAAGCCAAAATTCGCATTTAGAGAATTTGGCAAAAATTTGCTCTTTCTTTAGGAGTTCCAGAGTAATACGAAGATGTTGCTCATGATCAGCTTGCGTCTTAGAGTAAATCAAGATGTCATCAATAAAGACGATGATGAACTTATCTAAGTAAGGCTTACAGACCCTATTCATCAAGTCCATGAAAACAGCAGGAGCATTAGTCAAACCGAATGGCATAACTGTGAACTCATAATGCCCATAACGAGCGTGAAACACTGTCTTGGGAATATCATCTTTATGCACACGAAGTTGATGATACCCAGAACGTAGATCAATCTTTGAAAAGTAAGAAGCGCCCTGTAACTGAGCAAAGAGATCATCAATGTGAGGTAGGGGATATCGATTCTTGATGGTAAGCTTGTTAAGCTCACGGTAATCGATGCACATTCTGAAAGATCCATCCTTCTTCTTGACAAAAAGAACGGGAGCACCCCAAGGGGAAAAGCTAGGACGGATAAAACCTTTGTCAGAAAGCTCCTGAAGCTGTTTAGACAACTCTTGCATCTCAGATGGTGCAAGACGATATGGAGATCTGGCAATGGGATTTGCACCAGGTACAAGATCAATACGGAACTCAACTTGGCGCGCTGGGGGTAATCCAGGTAACTCCTCAGGAAATAGCTCTGGATAATCCCGAACGACAGGGATATCTTGAATGGACTTACCTTTGCCTTTATCTTCTACTGCGACATGTGCCAAGAAGGCCACATAGTTCTTTCGCAGATACTTCCGAGCTTGAAAAGAAGACATAAGCTTGAGACTACTAGCAGGTTTCTCACCACGAACCTGTAGGATCTCACCAGACGAAAGCGGAACACGAACAATCTTCTCAAAACATACTACCTCTGCGCGATGCTTGGCTAACCAATCCATACCCACTATAATGTCGAAGCTTCCTAGTTGCATCGGCGTGAGGTTGATGGGGAAAAGATGGTCGTTAAGGTTCAACTGGCAGTTGCGAAGGACAAAATTAAGAACAATGGGTTCACCACTGGCCACTTCTACTGTCAAAGGCTTACCTAGTTTCGTTCTAGACACGCGAAGCAATGGCTCAAAAGATAATGACACAAAACTCTTATCGGCACCAGAATCAAAAAGAACAGATGCGGGTTGGTTATTAACAAAGAACGTATCGTTAACCACTTCATTGTCTGCTTGCGCTTCCTGTGCATTCATGTTAAAAACTCGACCTCGAGCTGGAGCCTGATTCGGATTCGCATTAACCAGCCTTGGACACTGGTTTCGATAATGGGTCAGGTCTCCACAATTATAGCTCGAGCCAGGAGGATAGTGAGGTCGTGCAGCTTGCTGTTGAACAGGTTGTTGAGCTACCTGTTGAGCTGGATTTCGAGCGACCTGAGCAGAACGACAAACTTCTGCAAGGTGTCAAGACTTCCCACAGTTGGTACAGAAACGGCACGGAAGTTGCTGTTGATGGTGACTATTGCACCTATTGCACAAAGGTGCATTCCCTTCATACCGCTTCTTTGCTGGAGGCTGCGCTGGCTGATTTGGTGCAGCTTGTGCAGTAACTGCGAAATTTTGGGAAGCCTTACGCTTCCTAGAACCCTTCGAGGAACCTGGTTCCTTACCTTTCTTGTTCTTACCCTTCTTACTTTCACTCTGATCTGACGCCTGCTTCTTACCCTTGTCACCCTTTCTATGCAGCTTACCCCTTCGAACCTGAGACTCGGTCAATGTCGCAGATAGCTCGATTGCCTGACGGACTGTGGTAGGGTTACTACCAGTAATGGTGTCTTGTATGGAGTCAGGTAGGCCATCGATATACCTCTCGATAGCCTTCTCGAGTGGGGTAACCATTGTTGGGCATAACAAACTCAGCTCCTCATACCTATCAGTATACGCCCGGTGCTCGCCCCTATCTTGTTTCAGATCATCAAACTCCCTTTCTAGAGCTCGCAGCTCGTGACGAGGACAAAACTCCCTCATCATAAGAGTCCTCAGTTCAGCCCATGTTTGTGCTAGAGCAACCTCTGCACCATGGTCTCTCATAACCCCGTTCCACCATGTAAGCGCCCTCTTTTGAAACACACTGGAAGCAAACTCGACTTTGCGATTATCAGGACACTGAACGTGACGGAAAGTATTCTCAATGCTCTCGAACCATTGAAGAAGCCTAGTGGCTCCTTCATTACCACTAAACTTGAGTGGTTTAGCCGAGTTAAAACTCTTGAAATTGCATGGAGCATTGTTGTTGTTGTTGGCTTGGTTATATTGAGCAATAAGATTTGGGAACGCAGCAGCCATTTGCTGTGCGATGATTTCTGCCAGTTCGGCATTTGGTAGCGGATTTTCGCGTCGAAGAGGCATTCTAAAAGAGGAAACATGAAAGGAACGAGTGAGATGATTAGGTGAAAAGAACGAGATGAAATGAAATCAACAAAGGCAAAGATGGTGGTCATTTGTCCGTATCACAAAGCAAACAAATGACTCACAGTGACTAATCAAAGTAAATGGGTCAAAAATAATGCTTCGCGAAGACATGCTCGCCTATAAGTGAACACTCACCCCAAGAATTCCCAGGTAAGAATGACTGGTCCGATTATGTGGATTTGTACGAACACTCTAGCCTTAGACAGAAAACCCAGGGTACAGGCATTCACTCTTCCAGTTTGCACGTGTTCACACTATTTAGAACCCAAAACTTTGACAAGATTTTGAAAACTTGGAAGGCACAAGGCCAAAAGAAATCATTCAAAAACAAATGACAAATTTTCAAAATCATTTTAAAAAAATCAAAGAGTTCAAAACCATATAATAAATCATTTAAAAAAAACAGATGTTTGATTTTCAAAAATCGTTTCGGAAAATTGGGTTCTTGTTTTGGTGATCACCTAAGGATGGGTGATGTGCATGTTTTAAAATCTAAACACAAGACAACTTGTGTTGGGGTCCTAGAAAGGTTATAGTCTAGGTCAAAGCATTACTAATAACCTAATTCCCTATAACCATTGGCTCTGATACCAACTCTTCTGTCACACCCCGACCACGTAAAACATCAAATCGTGGCGGAAACGTCGGGGAGTGTTGTAACAGAATTATTGTTCCACAACCATGGTAATTAAAATTATATTTTATTCAACAACCAAAGAGTGGAATACATTGTTTCAAAACAAGAAACAAAGAGTACACAACATAATTAAACTAAGTCTATCTTTATTTTAAGTCTCTAAGGCACAGGTCCGCCCTAGTGTCACGATCGTCCTAAGCTGCAGCTCCAGAAAACACATGTGAAAATAGGTACGTCAACATAAAAATGCTTGTGAGATACATAGGTTTTATGTAAAATAGGATTCATGACTTATAAGTTTAGAAAAAAGTAGTTTTAACAAAATCAGTCATGATCCTTGTAAAATGTTTTGTTTTATAAATCTTTTGAAAAGCGATGATAAAGTAGATGATATATAAAAGAATAATGTGGGGTTAAATGAATAACCAAGTAAAATGAGTTTTGGATAAAATAAGTTGTTTATAAAACAATGTCTTGTGAAAAAATATGTTATTTGTATGAAATGTTATATGTCTAAATTGAAATGATTCAAATAACGCTACGATATGTAATACCATACAAGCACTTATATATAGGAAGTACCAGCGGCGTATCCACCATGCTTGTATCATATTACACACGCCTCGTTACTTAAATCACTTTACCCAAACAAACTACCAGTGTAAATTGCCCATCTCTAAACCATTTGTCAAATATCTTTGTGTAAACCATGTCAAAATGTCTATGTCAAAATGTAGTTCATGAAATATGTATATCAATATCAAAATGTCTATGTCAAATGTCAAATATGTAATGTGTAAACAAAATGTCATGTATGGCAAGTGAAACATATATATATATATATATATATATATATATATATATATATATATATATATATATATCTACTGAGCCACAGATAAAAATGCACAAAACAATGTATTGAAGTAAAACGTGGTTTAAATCAACGTTATGTCTTATGGAAATGCATGCTATACTGAATACAAACATTTATGCGGTTTTGTAAAAATGCATACATCCAAGCCTTGTGACTGTGGTGATAAGCCCTTAAACAAATTAAAGGTCTATCTGTATTATGTTTTATCGGATTCGGTCATTCCTTTCATCCAAACATACCTAGGATGTCAGGAACGGGAGTTGTCAATTCCTATGGTACCATTACCTACTAACGAGCGGCGTGATCAAAGTTAATGAATGTATATGGTCCCACTTAACAAACCAAATGTCATATCAAAATGTAAAAATGTGATGAAAATGTACTAAGTATGCGGCAAAACGGACATACATAGCATGTGAGGAAAAACAAATGCACTAAGTATGGTGAACATACATAGCATAAAATCTCATGTAAAACGTTGTACTAAGTATGCTACAAAGGACATACATAGCAAAAACACAATGAAATTATGTACTATAAGTGTACTAATGAACATAGCAAGTATATGATATGAAAGCATGAAAAGCATGAAAATAACAAGTAGGCACATGTGTTTCACCCCAAAATGTTTGAAAAACAGTAAAAGAGGGGTCTATGTACTCACTTGAGATTGCTCAATAGACTTTAGATATCCACCAAGCAAAGCTAGAGATTACGAAATCAAACGGCACCTAATATAGGTAACTACATTAATAAACGGACCTATTCGGAGGATCGGGTAGCATTAGGGTTCGTAATCCAAATGAGTGTAGGAACTCATGTAATATGGTTTAATAAACCCTACATACTAAAACGAAACTTATCCTAAGTGCTTTTGACCCGTTACAACCCGTTTAGGTAGCTTATGCTACTTTAACGCGTCGTTTGCGTAAAACGCGTTCGGAACGCCTAACTAGTCCTATGACAAGTAATATATGCCTTAACATGTCTAATATTGTTGCTAAATCAGTTTAGATGTCAAAATTTGGGTTACATAGGCTTAAAATGAATTTTGGCGCAAAAAGGGTATTTTGGTAATTTGCCTAAGGCATATATACTACCTATCATACAACTACTCAAACGATGTGACAATAAGGTATAACCTTGGAAGGTTATTCCCTATACTACTATGGTCACCTAAAGTGTTTGGTCGGATCCTAATGATCGACCAAATGGGTCGGGTTCGAAAGCATAAGCGATTGATTAGATCGCTTACCCTTATGACCCTAGACAAGCACAAATCTAAAAGTGACGAGCTAAACATGCTAGAACATGTTTAGTCAAGTTAGAAAAAAGGTTTTGATATCAAAACAAATGGTTTTTATATCCTAGAGTAGTTTGGTTACAAAATACGTGAGAACACGCATTTTTCCCGAAACTACGACTTGTCACTAAGCCTAGATAACGTGGTAATCAGTAGGTATAGTCACTAGGGACTATGACCATCGTGATTACACTCACGTTATGAAGTTCAAACGAACTTCGCATTGACCATAAACTGGTCAATGCAGAAAGTCAAACGCAGTTTGACTTTCAAGCTAAAAACGCATAAAAAGAACGAAGGAACACTTACAAAGGGTCCCCGCAAGATTGATTATCCAAGTATTTCTCAGGTATGAAGTGTTGCACACTTCAACTTAGAGAAAATCTCAGATATCAAGTGGGTTTTGCAAATAAGAATGGAGGGGTATATATAGTTTTCGTACAACTGTTAGGATCGTTTATCGGGAAACGAGCTTCGATCTAGGCTGTCCAAGTGTGCCCCTTGTTTTCTAATACCATTAGAGCCCATAGAAATGGCCCATGGTGTTTCAAAAACCGTTTGCAAGTGGAGAATGAGAGTATAACAGCTGGAAACAGGCTGTAACACAGTTTCTGCATATCTGGGAGGGCCACACGGGCCGCGTAAGAGGCTGAGGAAGTCTACGCGGGCCACCTGAGCTCTGCAGACCAGCAACAACTTTGCAGAAATGATAGTTTTGGTCCCTGTTGTGTTTTAAGCCATTTCCGACATGTTTAAGGACCGTTAAGCCAACTTTAAGGCCCTAAAATGATGCTTAAACATTGTGGACATGAAAAATGCTCAAAAATATGCCTGATGTCGGTTCGTTTGTTCGTACGATCGCGATGTTTGCTTAATTACGACGGAATGCGCATAAGCGCGAAAAACGATCCAAATTGCGCGACAAATGGATTTTTCTCACGTCAAACACTAAAATAAAATATTTTAATGCTTACATAAATTTTTGGATGTCCGGATGTATTCAGAATGTAAGTTATGCGCGAAAATGCAAACTTATGCACTTTTTGACGCTTTTAATCCCTGAATGAGCATAAAGTTTATTTTAGCACACCGAACCTCTCAAAGCCTATTTCTAAGCTATGTAAAGGATATTTAAGGTGTGTTTAACTTATGGCCATGTTTCGGAATGTCCGTTACAGTTCAAATCGGCATACTTTCGCAGTTTGTCAATTTTAGTCCCTGTAAGCGAATAGACTTGATTTTGCCATACCAAAGCCTTCAAAACTTATTTCTAAGTTATGTAAAGGTTATTTAAGGTATGTTAAGCATATGTTGATGTTCTGGAGTATTTTTCGCGTTAAACTGACTACGTTTACGCACCAGTTTGTGTATAATTCTTCCAGAAAGCGATATAGAGTTTGAAATTGGATAAAAGTCAAAACATGAAAAATGTAAAACATAAACAAACAAACATTGGGATCAAATAACTTTATTTCATTGATAACTGAATTGTTTACAATGATTACAAGCACAGATGTCACATCCATTTCAATTGAAAATCCTATGAAGTCGTTCGAAACAAATTTTCAGATTTGCTTCATTGCGCTTTCATTTGATTTCAAACACGGTGAACTTGTTTGGTCACCGCTATTATTGAATTATTTTGATCACTACGACACCTTGTGGCGTCGGTAGAACTTGCAGCTTGGGCTGATCATGATCGAGCGTTTCATGCAAAACTATTTCATTGAACTTGTTGATTCTAAGTTCCATTTAGTGGATGTTATCGTTCTAGAATTCATTTGCATGTTGTGAATGTTCGTTTGGAATTTTATTGCTCGAAATTCCTCTTTTATTGGACCCCTATTAACTTAGTCACACTGGTGATTGTATCAGTATGTCTCGTTTCCTTTGACATCAAATTCTAAAACATATTCCTGTTAACCGTTGGGTTCTGATTTTCATAGTAAGTCCTTGAATTCATAATTTGAGTAACGTCTTGATTCGATTTCATGTTCATTCACTTTGGTAATATTTGTATTAGCGACGCATAATATAACTCTAGGGAGTTAACGTAGTCTAAATTTCGGGGATGAAATTTTATTAACAGGGGGGAATGTGACAACCGGAAGTTTACGCCCTTAATTACGTGATTAACAGGTGATTAAAGCGACAATAAATAGTGTTTACGACGCAAATTAACTTAATTAGGCCCTCAGTAAGCTTAGGAACACCTATTCGGTTCTACAGTACGCGTATGACGGTCTACGGGAAATCTGCGGAATATTAAACGGTAACGAACTGAAACCGAACAAAATACTGACAACGCCGAAAAATATTAAATTTTTACGATATATTTAGTTCGCAATTAAATTTTAACTACCGTAGTCGAAACCGGATCGAAAAACGGTCTAAAACGACGAAAATCACACGACTTTACGTTATCGACGAACGAACACGCAAACGACATCTACCGGCACTATTTTACACGTTTTTAAATCTAAAATTTTATTTTACTATGTTACGGTGAATTCGGGTTTTGGAAACAGGCTCGTAGGAGCTGACGGGCCACTTGAAACATGATATTGGGCTTGTGGGCCTTAGGCCCAAGCCCAAAGCCCACCAAAGAAACCCCAAGTATATAAGGTGTTAAAACCTTCTCCTCTCATTTTCAAACCAAACACACCCACAGTGCTCTCTCTCTCTCTCTCTCTCTCTCTCTCTCTCTCTCGGCAGAACAGGGCCGGACTCCGGCTGGCGAGGCACAGCGGCGGAGCCGTGGCGGTGCCCCGACGATCTTTTTATGGCGCGTGACGGTTCGTACCCCCTAAACCACACCTTCTGAGCTTGGTCCTGGTGTCGGTTTGCTGATTTAAGCGGCGGAAGTGGTGATTCGAGGTGTCGGCAGCCGGACTCAAGTGAACAAATTCCGGTAAGTCCACGTTTTCCTGTTCCTTTCCACCTTCTAACTACAAATATGCCTTGATCTTGACCACTCATATTTTCGGTGATTGTACGCCGACGACAATGGCGATGCTGATGATGTTGATGATGGTGATGGCTGACGAGGATGATGGTGGTGGCGGAGGCGTGATGACGGCGACAGAGGCCGCCAGAGCTTCTTTTTCTGGCCGGCGACGACCGATGGTGAAAGGGTTTCAGTTCTGATGTCTCTTTGGGGAGTTTGGGTTCCGCTTATGTCAAGACGGGTCCTGGTTCGAGTTAGGTTCGGGACTGGTTCAACTTCGACTTCGGTTCTCGGTTCGGTACAATAAGTCAGGCTTCGGGTTTGGTTTGGTCCATCTCGGTTTAACTCGGTCAAACCCGAGTTGACTCGGTCAACACACAAAGGCAGTCAACAGGAAGGCTCGGGTCAGTTTTGAATGCGGTTCAGTCAACTCAGCAAGTCAACTCGGTCAAACCTGGCCAACCAGGTGAGTTGACTCAGTCAACTAAGCCGGCCAACCCGGTTGACTCGGTCAACTCAGCCGGTCAACTCAGTTAGCGTTTCGACATGAAAATTTGGTAAAGATAATCGACGCGATTATTTCGTTATTTTTATAGTGTATGTCACGTGAAACGAGCTCTCGAAACCGAATTGATTAAGGAAACGTTATAAATAAATTTAACGGATTTGTATATTAGTCGTATTTATAAAACTTGTTTTATTTCATACATATACATATATTGTTGAAATGTTTTTGTTGAATTTTGTAAATAACGACAACTTGTGTTGTCGGGGCGCCCAAAAACAGAGGGAACTTTGCCCGTTTTTCGAGAAAACCCGTAAAAATAACGTGTTTATATTATAAAACAGACCCATCGGATTCAAATAATCTCTTAGAAAAACAAATACAAACATATAGTTACTTTCGACGACTCTTTACAACATACGACACTAACTCTCTTATAAAATAAATACAGTTTAAATATTTATTTCAGACATCAAACAACTCGCATTCGTTTTATAAAAATAAATTTAGTTTATGTATTTATTACAAATAACAAACAACACGCATTCGTCTTATAAAAGTAAATATAGTTTATATATTTATTTCAAATATCGTACAACACGAATTCTTTTATAAAATAGATATAGTTTATCTATTTATTTCAAACATTCAACAACTCGATGATACTTTGTAAAATAAATATAACTTTTTATATTTATTTCAAACGCCGAAATGGCATATACATATATTTTGGCAAATATATACAAGACACAATATATATAATACAAGTTTATTGTATATTACTTTCATACGAATATTCCTATATACACAAACAACTTCTCGGGACGACAAGCGATCTTATCGATATATTTAGGTAACAACTTATCGTCGAATCGTTCGGTTAACGATTCGGTACAGCTCGGTGGCACGTAGTTTAGTTACCACTTTTATTTAGAAACTTATAAGATATTCCCTGTTAGGAATATTGTAGAATGCACGCTAGCGAGTCACCTCTAGGAAATGACATTACGGAATCATAATTAGCTAGCTTTGCACATGGAAATCCAGGTGAGTTCATAACCCCACCTTTCTTTACGGGTTTTACATTTTTATAAATGTTTTCGGGGTGGAAAGACATGCACGTTTTGCAAAGCATACAAGGTTTTTGATAAACATAAACTACGTATTTTTAAACCATTTCACAGACAAGCTTTAACTATCACAAATGGTTGTAAATTTTAATAAACAAGAATGGTCTACGAAAAGCTTATGTTCTATACCGATTTTTCAAACAATCGTATTTTTCGAAATGTGCATACACACGTATTCTAGTTTTCTAAACTACAAGAAAATACAAGTATAAAGGGGTATGTTAAACTAAGGAATGACACAATAGATCATGTCACGAATAGGGTAACATAAGCACCATTAATCAACTATAAACCTAGACTGCGGAACAAAAGGTTAGATCTAATGAGTTTCAGGCAGCCACACTCTTGGCCACACTTTTACCAAGAGTGCTTTTGTGTCTCTAGTCGTGAATCAACAAGTAAAAAAATTGCCTATGGTTTGGATGCTTCTGTGACAACCCGCACTAAACCAGGTATCCGTACGACTTAATTAATAATTAATTACTGCTTAATTACTGTGCTTGCTTGAACTTGTGAATAAACTGCTACGTGAATACTGATACATGTACTTACTTGCATCATACTTTACTTACCGTCACTACATTATTTACATGCTGAACCTTAGTGACAAACATGATGCACAAAAGCACAGTAGCAATATAACGGATAACCTATTTAACATGCTGATAAAGCCAGCATCAGGCAGACACTGCCTCTAAGGCATGTATGAGCCAGAAATATTTTGCTACACTAGTGGTGAGTGTAGGGATACAAGGGTTGTAGAACTGCATCTCTAGGAATAAGTCACAATGACTGGATGTGCCTAAAACGTGCTCTATGTACAAAACTCAGCACTTTACATAATAATTCAGCTTTTAGCTAACTAATAAAGTGCCAAAACATGAGAAAAATATCACTAGACACTTTCCAAAGTGTCAGAAATAAGTTGTGTCACTAAAAAGGGTATTAACGACACTTTAAAGCTTTGTTAAGCACTTTAACGGATTACTATCCAACCGAACAACCGGACTATACCCGGAACATGAAAATATTGTTATTTTCATTATTTATCTTTTTCTGAGCCAGTTAGGGTCCCTGAATACCCTAACACCCGTCATAACATACTACACACTACTAACCGGGTTAAGTACCTAACTAACTAACTTAACCTAACTAGTAACTAACTAATACTTGGAAATGGACCAAGACCCCCCCCCCCTTGCTAACCGGCCCCAAACTAGAGGGGACACCCTTTGATTTCTTTTGATTATTTTAATCACAATGCTTAATATCATTGAGACACATGATCCATTGGACACTAATCTTATGTTTGTCTATAAATACTAACCTTTACACATTAAGCTCATTCACATTCCAACACCCAAAATTTACTCTCTCTCTCTTGCCCTCTAAGGCTTCGGCCGAGATCCCCTTGCCCATCCATCATATTTTTCGGCTTCCATCTCCACATTACAAGATCATACAAGCTTCAAGGGTCACGTATTAGAAAGCTTGGTGCAATCGGAAGGCGAAGGACCTCTTTCTCTAGCTTTTATCCACCTCATTTGCGCGTAGATTCTTCCCTAGCCTCGAGCTAGTGGTATGACGTTTAAATCCCTATCTTGAACTAATCTAAAGCGGTTAATATGTGGTGTAATGATTAAAACTCGAAATCTTACAAAATGGTGCATTAAAGTCTACTAAAAACATGAAAAATGATGGTTAAAAGCTCACTAGTTGTGTAAATGTTGTAGTAATTGAAATTTGTGATTATTTAGACCCGATCTATGTTGTGGTAGCTCGGATCATCATTTAACCCGGTTTGGTCATGATCACGAATCATGACATAAGGTTGTTTTGAACAGAACAAGGGTTAATGTTGGTGCATTATATGTCTGTTGATTACGTCATAATCAAGTCTTGGGTCTAGAGTGATTGAAAGAACAAACAACAGGGATTAATTAGGGTTTAGACATGTTGATAGTGAAGATTTCGCTTGAAATCTCTTCAAGCGAAATCAACATATTTTAATTTCGCTTCAAAGCATGTGATTTCGCTTCAATGATTTCGCTTCAGGATTAGTTCAAGAGAAATCATCATGTCTATATATAGGATTGTTGTCATTTCATTTGGTACGCAACTTCTGAAGGTGTAACGAAGTGCTGCCGGATTTCTGTCAGGTTGTAAACACTGTTATTATCAATCAAAGCAACAGATTAAAGAGTATAAGCTGTATCTGTGTCCGGTTTACTGATTCCGCCTTTAAACTGGATGTAAAACTCTTCGGAACGACTCAGTCGGGTCAAACAACGATCCAACAAGTGGTATCAGAGCTCAGGACGAGGAGTTCATACTACTACAGCTTGATTCTACCGATTTCTCTCATTTCTACTCATTCTTTTTCGTATTTTTCAGATTTGAGCTAGTTCCAACGGTTGAAATGAACTGATTTTCGAGTATATCGTGTAAAACATAGTTTTAACAAACCCTACAAAGTTTCGGACTTAAAATCAGATTAAAACTCATTAAAATTGACCTAAAACATGGTTTCGCTTGAAAGGTGTTCGAGATAACAGGTAGATTTCGCTTCAGATCTGACATTTTGGACATTTTCGCTTGAAGACTTCCTGAAGCGAAATAGTTGATTTCGCTTGGAGGTTCTATTTCGGTTGAAGCGAAATAGTAGATTTCGCTTGAGGTTTCTGTTTTTGGTTGAAGCGAAACTGTTCTTGGAGTTTTCGCTTGAAGCTGAAGCGAAATAGGTTGCTGTTGATTTCGCTTGGAGTAGTGTTGTTATCTGATTTCGCTTGAAGATTTATATACTTCAAGGATTTCGCTTGAAGTTGCTAATTTTTCAAAACTTTGAAAATTTCTAAGTGTTTGACTGATTTTTCTGTCAGGTACGTTCAAGATGGATGATAATTTCATAAACCCGTTTAGCGACATGTACGCGTTCACTTCCGAATCATCAGATAGAAGATCTGAGATGAAAGAATATTCAAAAGAAATTTCGGAAAATTTAAAGTTTGAGAACATGTATGGAAGTCAACAGAAGCCACCAAAGCTAATGAAAGTTGAAGATTATAATTGGTGGAAAAACAGATTTGAGGGTTGGGTAAAAGCTTTCGCTCCTGAAAGCTGGTTAAAACTGACAAATGGATATACTGAACCAGTCAAAAAGGGAGGAGAGTTAATAGAAGCAAAAGATTTCACAGACATAGACACAAAAAATTTTGTAGCTGAATATAAAATGATCACATTAATCAAACAGTCAGTGAGAGAAGATATTATCTCGTTACTTGAACAAGAGAAAACTTCAAAGAGTTTGTGGGAAGCATTAGGGAGAAAGTGTGTAGGAAGTAATGAAATTGTCAAAAACAAAAAGAAATTGTTGCGTAAAGAGTTTGATTTATTCAGTTGTATGAAAAATGAATCTGTCTGTAGAATGATCGAAAGATTTGGGCATCTGAAAATGGAGTTAGTTAGACATGAAATTTTACCTTCTTAAGAGGAGCTGGTGGATAAATTGTTTGATTCATTACCAGATGATCAAGAGTGGAAATACTTTGCTCTAATGTTGAAAAATACAATCAAACCTGAAGATTTGAAAGTAGATTTGCTGATTGAAAGATTTGAAAGTCATGAGCTGGAGATAAAGAGATCTAAAGTCAACAATTCAGCCTATCAGCAAAATGTAGAGCTTTACTACAGAGTACCAGAGGCTGGGTCTCCAAAAACAGCATTTTCCGCAGAAAGCTCAAGATCAGTGAACAATGAAAGTCTTCACAGTGGTTTTCACAGTGGATCTTCTTCAACAACTTCTGATCAATCTGCTTCAAAGAATTTGTTTCAATGTAATATCGTAGTGGATCTGAAGAATGGGCAGAATTTCAGTGAAGAGTCAGCAAAACAACAGATGGTTTTCTTGGCATCTGTACTTGAATCATATGAAAGTCTCGTTGCAGGGAAGATTGGGAATACCAATTTGACAAAAGAAGATTATGATCAATTAGACCCCGAGGAAATGGAACTAATGGACATCAGATGGTGTATGGCCAGTGCGGTTCGTAGGGCACAGAGGTTCATGGAGATCACGGGGAGAAAGTCAATTGGTGGACCGTCTACCAAATTGGGATTTGATAAATCCAAAGTGACATGTTTCAAATGCAAACAAAGAGGTCACTTTAAGCGCGAATGTAGAAATGCGTATGCTCCTGATGATTCTGAAAATCCATTCAATGAAGATTACTACAGAAAGGCGATTTACCATCAGAACAAGTCTGAGCCACCGAGATTAAAGCAACCAGAAGAAAAATCAAGGGCTCTTGCAGTTATATACGAAGATGAAGGGTATGACTGGAGTCAAGAAGTTCTACCTGAAGAAGATGCTGTTGGGTATGCATTTGTGGCTGATGTTGATCCTGATAGATATTGGAAAACAGATTATGCAAGATGGGAAATTGGAAAATTAAATGAACCATTCAGAGAAGCCCAGAGAGCTAAAAGATGGAATGAAGAGTTGGAATGTTACATGGATCCACGGGGTAATCCAGTTGTTGACCCATCAAAAGTGGATTTCGAAGCTGTAACAAATTTGGTTCCAAGGCAGGCTACTTTTAACACACGAAGGTTATCTGATAAAGCATATCTGCCTGATTTGGAAAAGAAGATTAGAGAAGTTTGTGAAGCAAGTCTACCGAAGGTGGTAGAGATGAAGAAGAGAAAAGAAGAGGAATTGAAGAAGATGATTGAAGAAGTAAAGACTGTTGTGAAGATTGTTGCTGAAGAGGAAAAGAAAGATGAAGAGGAACAGAAGAATGTAGAAGCTAAGAAAGAAGAAAAAGTGGAGAACAAAGAGCAAGACCAGAAAGCTGAGACAGAAGAACTGGTGCTGAATGAGACTGAGGTTAGAAAATCTTCTGATTTATCGAATGTTGAATTGGTTGATGAAAAAGAACAAAAGTGCAGGAATTGCATAGAAATGTGCAAAGCCTGTACTGAAAAAGATGACATTATAAAAACAAAAGAAAATGATTTAAACAAACTTGAAAATGGTTTCACGATAAAATTTCAAGAAATGATTGAAAAAGAAGAAATTTTGAAATTAAAAGTTGAAAATTTGACACAGAAATGTCAAGGTCTTGAAAAGGATAATGATGTTTATAGACAACTGTGTTCTACAAAATGTGTCGATTGTGTTGAAAAAGAATCAAAATTTCAAGATTTACAAAAACAGTATGATTCTTTAAAGTGGTCGAGTCAGAGAGTACAAGAAGCTTATGATACTTTAAAAATCCAAGTCAAAAGTTTTGATCAAAGATTGTCAGAAACTTTAGTTACTAAAGAAATGTATGAAAGACAGTTTAAAGGAAAACAAATTGAATTAAACAAATGTGTTGATGAAATTGCAAATCTTAAACAAGTCTTGGCTGAAAAAGAAAAGGTTGTAACAAAACTTCAAAGTTATCATAACTCTTCGTACATTCTCGAACGCATTTTCAACATCACACCAGATGACAAAGATACTGAAAATTGCAAAAAGGGTATTGGTTCAGAATTTCATCAGGTATTACCACCATTGAGAAACAACTATACTTTTTATGATGAGGAAAAGGTGGCAAAGGGTTTGAACATAGCTGACCAGTTACCTGAAAGTATCGATGTGACTTACTCCAAATCTGATGATGCTAATGATTCAGAGGTGGTAAGTAAGGTTGTTGAAAGCGTTTTGAAAGATGAGTCTACAAAAGGTAAGTCTGAATCACAGGATGGAGATGAAGGAAATCTTTATGATGGTTATCTGAAAAACACAAAATCCAAGAAAAATTTGAATGATGATTCAAAAGGATTGGTTTATACCATGATTGGATCGGACAAACTATTCTTAGATGTTGTTTTCCCGATTCAGAATGTGATTTCAGAAAAGGTCGACAAAGTTTTCAAAATGGTTGAGATTGAGAAGTCTGAGATTTCAAAGTTTGCTGGTAAGAGTCATAGAGGTTCGTATAACAAACCTGGTTACAAAAAGAAGAACATGAAGGCTGGGTTGGGTTTTAAGAAGAAACAGAATCGAAACAAACATGAAATGCCGAAGTTTCAGGCAAAAATGAGTTTTGTTGAAGGAGGCAGTTTAGAAGAAGAAAAAGAACTCAAAATGAAACAGTCTAATGATGAGTTTGTTGCTATGAAAAAGAAACAACAACAAGCTAAGGATGTTTCAAAGAAAGTGTGTTTTAAATGTGATCAAATTGGACATGTTGCACGAAAGTGTCCAAATCCAAAGCCTGTTGATGTTGAAAAACAAAAATCTGAGGATGTGAAATCTAGGTCAACCAGATTTGATTCGAAACAAACTTGGAGGTACAATACAAACAAGTTTGCTTCAAATCAAACTTGGAAACCAAAACAGACTAGGTCTGATTCAAGACAGATCTGGAATTCTCACACACCCAGATTGAGAACAACACAGAATTGGAGAAAATCTGTGGATATGACAAAACCTCAAGAGTTTTGGAAACCTAAAAATGTTGTTCAAAATCAAAAGGTTCAAAAAGAGAAAATTTTTTACAAAAGAGGTACTCCGGAAGGCCAAATGTGGAGTGTTAAGAAACAAGTGAAGTTGGAAAAAGATGAGAAAGTTGAAGTCAAAGTTGAACAAGTTTTAAATGACAAAGAGTTTCCAAAATTGAATGAACATCATTGTATTGAAATGCCTAAGGTCCAACAGACCTGGGCTAAATTGTTCAAATGATTGATAAAGTTTGAATGTGCAGGTGCTCAATGAAGCTGAAGATTGTGAAAATGACAATTGGAGCAAACTGGCACAGGAAGAGGTTGCAGGACCCTGGTTTGGTTGAACAGGGAGTTTAGTTTGATTGTTTTCTGTATATAAATAAACAATATTTTCAAAACACTAAAAATTTGAAAAATTAAAAACCAAAATATGTTTTTAGTTTATTAAAATTTGAAAAATCAAAAATATGTTTGTTTTTAATTTTGTTTGAATGTATGTTGATTGAATACGCCGAAACCCTCACGGCTGAACAAACATGATTACTTTCATCAGATTGAAAAATGGGTTGTAAATCATGGGGGTATGTTATATTTTCTGCAAATCAGTGCATGAGAAGCAGAAAATGGATGGCGAGACAAAGCTATCAGTGTTGGTTGTCAAATTTTTCTTTATATGGTTTTGTATTTTAGGGGGAGAAAAATTGTCATTAGAAAATACAAAAACATTTGAAAATTTGAAAAAGTAAAAAACATGATAAAATTCAAAAATTTGAATTTTGCGTAAACAGAGGAAATGATAGTACATTAGTAGACAGTTACAGTACGTTAAAGAAATGGAAAGTATAAAAGAGTTAAACAATCTTACTGATGATATGTCGATAGGTTTTTGCACATTTAGTAGATTTATTCGGGATATAAACCTAAATTTCAAACTTGTGAATTCGTGGGGAACACTACTTGGATATATAGGTAACCCCTGAAATCTCGTTTGAAAGGTCTCGTAATCTGATATACTAGGTCTTTTTACTCTATGATGTCTGGGGTATTATTCCGGGACTTCTGCTGAACGGTAGTTCTGACCTAGTCCCTGGCTAATACTTGCTTAAATGCTTGAAATACAGCATAACACCCTCAGCATGCTGAAACAATAAAATTGATATATGCTGCTGTTGTAAGCAAAAAGATCCTCTAAAGGGGACACACCTAAAAGTCGAAGCTGATATCTCTCTGCGTATACGGAAGTATCGATCTGAGATCCCTCGGCCCTCGCATACCTAAATTATATACAGATATCATTGTAGTATTCTCACCTGTAAGACTGATTATTGAGATTCTGGATACGGGAGTATATTCAAGAGGTGGGACACATGAATGATCTAAGTTCTTAATTCAACTAAATCGTATCCTGAGTAAATTGAAATTTGTGTGAGAATTTAAGATGGATCAGTATATCGACAATCGAGGTAAATTGTTTAAGTCTGAGTATGAAATGTAGCTTAACGGTACTTGTGACTTGTCATAAACTGATATGATCCTCTAACGCATACTCAAAACAAAAATATTATCTGTAAATATGTTTGTACATATTTCTTTATTGCTTTATGTTTTCAGAAAATACAAAAAGATTTTGATTTCTGCTTTATTTTCGACAACCGATATCTGAGTGCTGAGTTTCAAAATCTAAGTAAGCTGATTGTGTTTCTGAAAATAAAACAAGTTCATTAAATTGAAACTTGAATTAAAATCAAAATTTCAAAAATAGTTTGTGATATCTCCAAGGTCATTAAGTTGGACTTGGATGATAAACTGTGAGGGAGTTGGATTCTTTAATGCTGCCATATTTATATAGTATGTTGATAGGGGGAGTGAATTAGAGAGTTTGATTGAAAATTCAAAATGTTGTTACTTATAAATGGATGAGAAATTGCAGATGTTAATCCAGATTACGATCTCGAGAACATAATCTAAGGGGGAGTCTGAAGACAAGCTGAAAGATAGGAGGAGCTTGTAGCTGAAAAGAGAGGTGTCGATCCCTAAAAGCACGGAAGCTTGACGAAAGGGGGAGCCTGCTAATGATGAAGATTGAAGAGAGTTTTCACAAGGTTTGAAGATTGTTAAAGACAAAGACTTGAAGCCAAAGACTTCATCAACATCCAAGGGGGAGTCTGTTGGTGCATTATATGTCTGTTGATTACGTCATAATCAAGTCTTGGGTCTAGAGTGATTGAAAGAACAAACAACAGGGATTAATTAGGGTTTAGACATGTTGATAGTGAAGATTTCGCTTGAAATCTCTTCAAGCGAAATCAACATATTTTAATTTCGCTTCAAAGCATGTGATTTCGCTTCAATGATTTCGCTTCAGGATTAGTTCAAGCGAAATCATCATGTCTATATATAGGATTGTTGTCATTTCATTTGGTACGCAACTTCTGAAGGTGTAACGAAGTGCTGCCGGATTTCTGTCAGGTTGTAAACACTGTTATTATCAATCAAAGCAACAGATTAAAGAGTATAAGCTGTATCTGTGTCCGGTTTACTGATTCCGCCTTTAAACTGGATGTAAAACTCTTCGGAACGACTCAGTCGGGTCAAACAACGATCCAACAGTTAAAGGGTGAAACTCTACCACACACGAATCAGGAACTTGTGTAAAAATGTTTTTACTTGTGGAATAGTGTTTAAAACTAGCAGATCTACGTATCTGCAAGTGGTATTTTCAAAGGACCAAGCGTTAAAGAAATCATGCTTTCTAAAAATGGATCTTACACTAACAAGAATGGTTTTTAGAACACACAAGTGTGTAAACACTTGTGTAACACAAAGTTTCGACAAATTAACTATTTTTGTAAAAGGTGACGAGAAGTTGTAAAGACGGAACTTCCATAAAAACGAGGTTTTTACAAAATCGGATTGTTTTATATAAAGATCCACTAAAAGTAATGAGATTTACTTCACAGTTTGGATAAACCACAAGTTCATGAAGTTTATGCGATTTATATACATATTTTGACTAGTTTGTGATTTGAACATGGTTTTGATTGAATATGAAGATTGTTGGTTTGATTTATAAAAGAAAATGATACGCTTGAAAGCGTGGCCACCTCCAGTTACAAAGGAAACTCTGGCGAAATTTTTCTAAAACCTAACACTTAGAAATATTTTCACTATAGGTGTTAGAAATACATTTTGACTTGTTTTCAAAATATAAGTTTCGCCACGACTATATTTACAAAACATCGGAGGTGGGATTTTCACAAAATAAAACGTGATACATAAATATATTTAGTATATATTTTTCACAACATCACTTGTATAAGTGTTTATGATTATTTTGTGAACTACGTAAATATTATTTTTAGAGTAAAAATAATATTACTAAGTATTATTTTGGGAACGCACATGTATTAAATCCCCCATCCTTGGGAAGGAGAATAACTACCAAGTATACAGAATGTAAACACGAAATAGTTGCCTAACTATTTCCCAAAAAAAAAAAACTTAAACCATAAAGCTAAGGCACGGCCATCCGTCTAATAGAGTTAGCACGTGTAGGTCGTCATACAGCTGTTTGATTTGGAGGCATACTTGGTAGAGACGCACCACGGTGAGTTCATGTCCCCCTTTTCTCTAACTGTTTTCAGTTTTCTTAACTACGGGGGTGAAATACATGTTACTTTGATTACAAGTACTTTATACACGGTATGGTTAGCGTAAGGAGGTTTACTACTTAGATCATGTGAGTGGGTAGGAGCAATATGAGGCCATTAGTCCTCATAACGAGACCGAGGGACAGGAGCGGTAGATCTATCTGGGTGTAGCGAGCCCAGCCCCAGGCCAAACTAGAAACGGACCTTGGGGTGACTTTGTCCACATACTAATGCCGTGGCGAAATCTGCTAGGTTTGAGTCTCCCTATTTGCACTTCACATATATCAGTGGCCTTGCAAACCATTGGTGATCTCAATTCCCTTATTTGCTACATACCAAGACTATTTTTATACTCACAAAGGTTTACTTACTCACTTACACATGAACTCGCTCAACATTATTGTTGATTTTTCAACTTACATGTATTTCAGGAAATTAAAGA
>JARYGA010037267.1:0-28648 GCA_030545235.1 Helianthus tuberosus
ACCAGTATTAGGTTATGGTACCATAGGATCTGACAAATCCCGTTATCAGACTGCACCCATGGTTATGTGTGGGGGGTTATGTGGGTAACGACTGAATCTGTGATTGTTAACTTACCCTTTGGTGGTTTGTTAATGCGAGATTGGCGATAGGCGAGTTGTGAAGGTTTGGATGTTATTAGCGAGACGACCAAAAGTAGTTTTTACAATTAAAACGAGAATGATTTAAACGATTGAAACAATTTAAACGAGTTAAACGAATTGAACAAATGATTGGTTTTGGGTTGTGATTAGATAATGGGACGGGTTTAACATGATAAAAGCATGGTAGATACGCCGCTGGTACTTCTTATATATAAGTGTTTTTATCATATTACATTCCGTGGCATTATTTAGTTCATTTGGGTAAACGATTTTAAAACGATGTCACACAACGAGGTTTTTCTAAATGATATAAACCATACGAGTTTTACTAACGAGATGATTTAAAATTTGGTTTAATTAAACAAATGTTTTGGGTTAAGAATCATGGCTACGAGATTTTATAAATTATAACCAACTTGATTTGAGTTGGTTAATTATGTTGCAATACTATACACTTTTCAAAACAAGGTTTTTAACTTTTGACTCTTATAGTCTAATAAGGTATTGCAACATGTAAACGAGCCATGAATCCGACACTCTCATAAAACCTATGTGCTCGCCAGCATTTCTTTGCTGACTTTGTTTTTACATATGTTTCAGGTGTTGTTAAATGATGTTTATTGCTAGGATGCATGCTCACTTAGGACTGCACGAGGCCTTAGTGAATTAATAACAATGATAGACTATGTTTAACTTGTTTGTTTAAATTTCAAGACAATGTAATGGTTAATCTTTAAACAAAACAAAACTTTAAATTTCCGTGTGTTGTGAAACAATGATTCTGTTACAACACTCCCCGACGATTCCGTCGCGGTTTGTTGTTTTATGCGGTCGGGGTGTGACAGAAGAGTTGGTATCAGAGCTCATGGTTATAGGGAATTAGGTTATTAGTAATGCTTTGACCTAGTCTATAACCTTCCTAGGACCTTAACACAAGATTCTTGTGTTTAGATCTTAAAACAATACCGTTACTTATCCTTAGGTGACAACCACAACATGAACACAAATTTCAAATCCGCTTTGAAAACCTATCATCTGTTCTAGGATGATTTATTATAAGGTTTTGAACCTTCAAAGTTTTCAAAATCTCGTCAAAGTTTGGGTCTTATAGTGTGAACACGTGCAATCTGGAAGAGTGGATGCCTGTATCCTGAGTTTTCTGTCTAAGGCTAGAGTGTTCGTACAAATCCACATAATCGGACCAGTCACTCTTACCTGGGAACTCTTGGGGTGAGTGTCCACTTATAGGCTAAAGCATGTCTTCGCGATACATTAATATGACTCATTTACTTTGATTAGTCACCGTCTCATTTGTTTGCCTTAGGTAACAAACAAATGATCACAATTTTTATGCGTTGTCATTCTGTTTTGATTATCCGATAACATTTCACTTGTTTCCTCCTATGTCTTCCACTTCCTTTAGGATGTCTCTTCATTGCAGCGACACTCAAATGTACGAGCAGGCTACCAAAATTGCCCAACGAATAGGCGTAGTAATCCAGAAAACTGCTGAATTAGCTGTTGCCATGTCTTGTTTCAAGGATGAAGCCACCCAAGAATCACCAAAGGAAACAGAAGCCAAGCCTTCACGAAAATCAAAGAAGCGTAAAGCTTCAAAGAATCCCGCAACGGTTGCACCAAATCAAGCAGGACCTAGCCAGGTCGCATCACCACCAGCCAAGAAGCCGTACTTGGGAACTGCTCCTTGGTGCAATCAATGCAACCTTCATCATCCAAATCAGATACCATGTCGCAAATGTACCCACTGTGGACGATGGGGGCATTTGGTGAATGTGTGCCGCTTTGCTATCCAAAACAAAGCTGTTGCAAATCCTGTTGCTGCTCAACCTCCTGCAAGGGAACCTTGTGACGGTACTGCACCGATATGCAACAAATGTAATGCACACCACCTAGCTTACCTTCTGTGTCGTCTGTGTGCAACATGTGGGTGACTCGATCACCTGGCAAATGCTTGTCTATTCAACCCAAGCCAAGGTGGTCCAAACCAACCCCAACTCAACCTTGCTCAAGCTCGTTTTCCGCCTGGTGCTTGCTTCAACTATGGCGAGACAAGTCATTTCAGGAACAAATACCCAAAGTTTTTCAATCTGACCCGCGGATGAGCATTTGGCTGATTAGAAGATGCTGCTTCTTTGAATAATTTGAATCTTATGCTTTTGCTTCTTTTGTTTTTCTTGAACTCTGAAACAATCTGTTTGGTTTATAAATAAATCGTTGTTCACAATTCTGATGTACAAGTGTAGTTACATGTGTGTATGGCATTCCCCTACGATACCTACACTAAAGAACTATGTTCTTTACAAAACAAACTACTCTTGTAGTTCTCCCATTCATGTGATCGCTCATGATTTCCTCGAAAATTCTAAGTACTCGTTTCATTCTAAGAAACGAAGTATAGAATATAAGTTTAGACGATTATTCAAAAAGTCACTATAAATCCTTAGTTAGATAACTAAGGGTATTCTTCGATCTCATACCCATATCATTACACTCTAGTTTCCATAACAACATACATAGTATATGTTTTTCAAAAACATCCTTAATGATTTCAAAATATTTCATATAGTTTGAAAACAATTTTAACACAATATATTTACTTAATATATCAAGTGCATGATTTCAAAAGCATTATCCATGTTTTCAAAAACAACCTTCATGATTTCAAAATATTTCATATAATTTGAAAAAAAATTTAACACAGTATATTTACTTAATATATCAAGTGCATGATTTCAAAAAGCATTATCCATGTTTTCAAAAACCTTATACACAATTACAAAATTCATCCCACATGATTTTTATAAACATATTTACCTAATACATCTACCGTATGATTTCAAAAGTATTACGTAAGGTTTCAAAAACATTAAACACATTTCTAAAGAACCCCATGCATAGTTTTCAAAAACACTCTGCTCGTATGATTGATTTAACATACGTAGTACCCAACCTTCAAATTCTGCTTCATATGTCGCCTTGGCATATCTAACACCTCAAACTTCATGAACATTCTACCTCGTGTATCGACTTAAGCACGTCTAGTGCAAGGTTTCGAAGCGTCTCCCGCTATTCAAATTCCAAAATCCGTATAGGATCTTCTTATCTTCACAATTAGATCTTTGTGGATGATTATCGCTCAAATCGGAGTCCTTAATTGAATTCTTTGTATGCCTTAATACGTACATTACGATTCAATAAGGACAAAGCCGAATTCCTATTAAGATCTTCCTATCTTCATAGTTAGATTCTTGAAAATGTTTAAAGTGCCAAATGAAATCCACGGATTTGATTCTTGGTGTGCTTTAAATACTCGTGTATAAGTTAACAAACAAATTAACAAAATGATAACAAATTGAAGATCAAGATAAACAATTATGTGATTTCGTGATTATGTTTTATGTGTTTTGTTTTTGTGTAATCCGAATATTCGTTATCTAAATCCTCGTGGAATCTTCCATATCTCCATATGAGGGATTCATAGTAGGATATCCAAAGGTACTACCTTAAATCCTAAATGGGCTTCTATGTAATAGTTAAGACCCTTGGATTATATAGTACCATTCCATAATTCAAAAGAGACCCCTTGAGTGGTCTAGTTTAAAAGATTGATTCGAAAATTTGGTTGGGAATGTCATGTGATGATATAGCTGAAAAGACTCCTTTGTGGTCTATTAAAAGAGATCATTTGTTGATTTAATTAAAAGGACCCTATGGTGGTCTAGTCACACTCATCACAGGTTTGATTTTCTTCCCCTACACATTATAAAATGCACTGTGCGGACTATGCAAGGAATTACGTAATTATGGATGCATACATAAATATGAAATTTAGTGCACGAAAACCACAGTAAGATTTATCATGTGTAAGAACCGATAGTGGCAACACTAACGAAACGTGAACAATGTAATGGAGGTACGGTGGACGCACCAATGGCGCTTCATATACTTGTATATAAGTGTCCCCCTTACATTGCAAGCATGATATTATTTAAAGTTACTAGAAGTTTAGAACCCTAACCAGTGTTGTTTTATCTTTTCGACTTCATGTTTCGAGCTCTCACAAGTTTCCTCTAAATAAATTTCAGGATGAAATTTCCTGAAGTAGGGGAGACTGTGAAATCTGTGTCTCTATGACCATCAAACAAATACCAAATCAATGAAATATTGTTTTTCATACTTGGGATTTGTATAAATATGTGTATCATTTGCACATATCTATTCTTGTTCGATTTCGAGCTCTAAATCGCTTTCTGGAAAGTTATACGCGAACTGATGCGTAAACGTAATCAGTTTAATGCGAAAAACACCACGGAACAGTGACATGGGCTTAACATACCTTAAATAACCTTTACATAACTTAGAAATAAGTTTTGGAGGGTTTGGTGTGTCGAAATCAAGTTTATTCGATCGCAGGGACTATTTGCGTCAAACTGCAAAAATCTACCGATTCTCATGGTATCGAACCTTCCGGAATATGATCATAAGTTAAACATACCCTAAATATCCTTTACATAGCTTAGAAATAGGCTTTGAGGGGTTCGGTATGCAAGAAATAAACTTTTTGGTCAAACAGGGACTAAAAGCGTCAAAAAGTGCACAAGTTTGCATTTTCGCGCATATCTTACGTTCTGAATATATCCGGACATCCAAAAATTTATGTAATCATTAAAATATTTTATTTTAGTGATTGGAATGCTCAATTTCCATTCGCCGCGTAATTTGGATCGTTTTCCGCGTCCGTTCGAGTTTTGTCGTAATTAACCGAACAACGCAACCGTACGAACAAACGAACCGACATCCGACATATTTTTGAGCATATTTTAAGTTCCCAATACTTTAACTTCATTGTAGAGCCTTGAAATGGGGTTAACGGGGCTTAAACGTGTCAAAAATGCATCAAAAACCAAATTTTACACCTGCAGGGACTAAACTTGACAGTCTGTCAAAATAGTCTAGGAGGGGCGCGTAAGACTTAGTGAAAGTCTACGCGGCCCGCGAGAGACCCCCAGTTCTGCAAAACTCAGTTTTCTCAAACAGCAGCTGGTTTCTGGGTTTTTGGGCATGGTATTCACACTCTATGGACTGGTTTTCAAGCTCCCATGGTATGTAAAACCATGAGCAACACTTGTAAGGTCCAGATCAAAGCTCAAAGTTCGAAAAACGATCTTAACGGCTCTTGAATTCCTATAAATACCCACCAATTCAACCCTCATTCCTCACAATTGAACTCACTTCTGCTCTAAGTTGAAGCTCTCCCTTGTGAGGCTTCATACCTGAGTGTTTTGAGTTCAAATCTTCCTAGCTTGGACCTTTTGTGAGTTTCTTTCATGCTTTTATGCGTTTTTAAGCATGAAAGTCAAACAATGTTTGACTTTCTACTTTGACCAGTCAATGGTCAACACGAAGTTCGTTTGAACTTCGCAACGTGAGCGTAATCACGATGGTTATAGTCTCTTGTGACTATACCTATTGATTACCACGTTGATTAGGCATAGTGACGAGTCATAGTTTCGGTCAAAATGCGCGTTTATGCGTATTTTGCAACCAAACTATTCTTGGGTATCAAAACCCTTTGTTTTGATATCAAACTTGTTTTCTAACTTCGTTAAACATGTTTTAACATGTTTAGCTCATCACTTTTAGTTTAGTGCTTATATAGGGTCGTAAGATAAGCGGTCTAAACAACCGCTTAGACTTTCGAACCCGACCCGTTTGGTCGATCATTAGGATCCGACCAAACATACTTTGTGACCATAGTTGTATAGGGAATAACCTTACGAGGTTATACCTTATGGTCATTTCGTTTAGTTAGTTGTATGATAGGTAATTTATATGCCTTAGGAAAATGACCAAAATGCCCTTTTTACGCATAAATTCATTTTAAGCATATGTAACCTAAATTTTCACATCTAAACTGATTAGGTAACAGTATTAGACATGATAAGGCATATAATACTTGTCATATGACTAGTTAGGCGGTCCGAACGCGTTTTACGGGAACAACGCGTTAAAGTAGCGCAAGCTATCTTAACGAGTCGTAATGGGTCGTAAGCACTTAGGTTAGGTTTCGATTTAGTATGTAGGCTTTGTTAAACCATATCACATGAGTTCCAATACTCATTTGGTTTACAAAACCTCATCCTATCCGATCTTCCGATTTAGGTCCGGTTTATTAATATAGTTACTTATATTAGGTGCCAATTGATTTCCGTGATCCCTCTAGCTTTGCTTGGTTGTTATTCAAGACTTCTAAGCATTCTCATGTGAGTACATAGTTCCCCTATTTTACCGTTTTCGATTGTTTTGGGGTGATTCATATGTGTTAAATGATTTCGATGTTTTTATATAAGTGTTTTTATCATATTACATTTCGTGGTAGATACGCCGCTGATACTTCTTATATATAAGTGTTTTTATCATATTACATTTTGTGGCATTATTTAGTTCACTTGGGCAAACGATTTTAAAACGATGTCACACAACGAGGTTTTTCTAAATGATATAAACCATACAAGTTTTACTAACGAGATGATTTAAAATTTGGTTTAATTAAACAAATGTTTTGGGTTATGAATCATGGCTACGAGATTTTATAAATTATAACCAACTTGATTTGAGTTGGTTAATTATGTTTCAATACTATACACTTTTCAAAACAAGGTTTTTAACTTTTGACTCTTGTAGTCTAATTAGGTATTGCAATATGTAAACGAGCCATGAATCCGACACTCTCATAAAACCTATGTGCTCGCCAGCATTTCTTTGCTGACTTTGTTTTTACATATGTTTCAGGTGTTGTTGAATGATGTTGATTGCTAGGATGCATGCTCACTTAGGACTGGACGAGGCCTTAGTGACTTAATAACAATGATAGACTATGTTTAACTTGTTTGTTTAAATTTCAAGACAATGTAATGGTTAATCTTTAAATAAAACAAAACTTTAAATTTCCGTGTGTTGTGAAACAATGATTCTGTTACAACACTCCCCGACGATTCCGCCGCGGTTTGTTGTTTTACGCGGTCGGGGTGTGACAACATAGATCCCATCGGAGCCTTGTCTCCGGTGGTTATCTCCGTAAATCGTTGTCTCTGGAGGTTGTCGGCGATTATTTTACAGGTACTATTGCTTGAGTGTGATGTTTGATTTTGGGGTTTTCTTTACTCTTTTTTCTGACGTAAAATCATGTTCTTTGGGGTGTTTCTAGACCCTTGCTTATCAAAATCGTTAATTCTATGTTTGTATCGGTGTATCTAAGTTGACGTTCATACTACAAAGGCAATGGACCATAGCTATATGCGTGTTATGAAGCGGAAAAAGAAATCGAACAACTAGATTAGCTCTTATTTTATTGTTTATTACGTATGAATTGTAACTGTAATTGATTATAAATTTTGTATAACGGTCTAATACAATCAATCGGATATTTAGTAGGGCTTAAATATTTACTTTACGTCTCTTTAATGTTTACTTTGATACCAATGCTATCTGCGCTAGCTGCAACGCACACAAGCATCATACTAAATATTAGTAGCAACAATATTATTCTTTTTATTAATAGAGAACATGTAAAATACAAGAGTGGTTATCGTGCGAAGTGCACGCGAGTAGGAGATTGCGTCGCGTGTCATTCTTTAACGTGCGTGATTAGGTTAGGTAGGTAGTTGTTCATTCGTGATTATGTGATTTGGTCATGCTTGATTATGTTATATTGGTTATGCTTGATTATGTGATTTGTTCATGCGTGATTTGGTCATGCGTGATTATGTGATTTGGTCATGCGTGATTAGGGTTTAAGATTTATAATATGTGTAATTTACTCGCGTACACTTTGCACGTTAAGCACTCTTGTATGTTAGCCAGCCTCTTATTAATATTCAGGTTTCGAAGATTCAGAAAGTTACACTTGTCATAACAAAATTAGTCTTTTATCATGATTATATATATATATATATATAAGTCTAAATTTCCTAAAAAGTGTAATAAGTCGTAAAACAGCATAATGTCAACCATAAAACACACCAAAGATCCACAAATAACACAATGAAGATTACTAAACATCATATATGTGGGTTTTGTGCTGTGTTTTAGATGATATAGGGCTCTGATTATGGAATGACAAACATTATGGTGTTTTATGTTGATTAACATGTTGTGTTTTATATTCATAATTGTTCTATGATGGTGTGTTTGAAGTTTCAATTGACTATTAGGGTTTTAATATGGTATTTTAGTAATATTCACTATGTTATTTGTGGGTTTTAGGTGTGTTTTATAGCTGAAATTATAACGTTTTATGACTTTTTACACTTTTTAGGAAATTTAGATTTTGTAGCCGAACCCCACCCTCATGGCCGATCCTGAGGGTGGGCCGGGAGGACCACCGACCAGGACCCGATATTTCGAAGGGAACGTTATTTCAAAAAAAAGTCCCATATTTATATGTAAAAAAGGTAAATTAATAGGGTATACCCATATAAACACCAACATAGTCCCACTTACAAAACTATTTTTCTGGTTTAGATTAATTATTAGCTCATTGTCATTAGGTTTAGATCGCCTAATAGCCAATTGCGTTAAGGCCTAAGGGCATGTTTTTTCGAGTTCGAACAGGGTACACGAATTATTGGGACCAGTCCTGCCCACCCTATATATGTGTGTGTATCATGATTTTATATATATATATGTGGCATATATAGTTCATGCACCCTGCATGCATATTCACGCATAGCTTGTGGAGCTTTTAGTTTTCTTTTTCGTTTTTGAAATATGGTATAAATTGTAGCCCTTTCTAACTATACAATTCATAATCGAAAGCATTGTCATGAAAATCATACCTATACTTACCGTTTTTCTTATTTTCACTTCTATGGTTATAGGTACTCGTTCAATTACTTTCTTCTTGTTTATTTATTTATAGATTAGAATTATATATGTAGATTTGTGTTTGTGCAAACACAAGTTGAGAGTGGGGATGCTCAGTTGTAATTCTGTGTGTGCACAGATGTAGAATCTACATACATACTAAAGTACGATTTAATGTTATGTAACAAACTTTTTTGGATACATTTTGTATGAGTAAAGATCAAATAAAAAGTTTATTTTGCCTAAGTAGGATGAGAAACAATCTTAACCATTCATTTTTCAAATCAATGGTTAAGATTAAAGTGTAGGAGAAAGGAGTAGTGCAAGAGTATCTTGAGAAAATCCTATTTATAGACTTTCTCTCTCCACATGCAAGGCACATGCATATTCCACCCCCATTTTTTAAACGTTCATAACTTTTTTATACGACATTATTTTTTCATAAAAATTTCACCGTAAAATCGAGCGTCTTTTTATCTTTAATTTGAGTACCATATTGCTATATAAAATATGAAGACTAAAAAAACCCACTAAAATGTGTTGTATTTCCATGTTGTATAACATTTTTTGTGCTGGATTTTTGTACTATATTTTTGTGCTAATTTTTTTGTGCTGAATTTTTTTGTTTTAAATTTTTTTTTCTCAATTTTTTGTGCTAGATTTTTTTGTACTACATTTTTTTGCTGAATTTTTTCGTGCTATATTTTTTTGTACTAGATTTTTTTGTACTATATTTTTTGTACTACATTTTTTGTGCTATATTTTTTGTACTAGATTTTTTGTGCTATATTTTTTTGTACTAGATTTTTTTGTGCTAGATTTTTTTTGTATTTTTAAAAAACAAAAGGAATGCCACATGTCATTTTCACTCCTATTTATAAGGACCAAAAATGCCCTTCATTCCTACTTATTAGGAGTGCCACATGTCATCATCACAATCCTTCTTAGGCTTCTTAGGCAAAATCTACTTTTTAGTTGATCCATCCCCTATTTTGTATAACATGATAGTATTCCCAATTCTCATATTTTGCAACATTTTGTAATTAAGGATATTACTTTTAGTGGATAATAAATATCTTTAATAACTACACCTATTCGATACGTTTACTACTAAGGTCATGTGTAGTCATAAAGCCCCTTTATGGGCGTTATGTAACACATGTCGTGGGCTTTATGGGGCGGTATATCACTAAAGCCCGTAGTCATAAAGCCACTACCTCATCATTACTCAATTAATCAATAACCCCTTCAATTATACATACATATGTTTGTATATATATGTGTGTGAGTGGGGGAAAAGTTTGCAAATCCAAAACGCCGCTATGAGTATAACACTGCCTTCAAGATTTGCCCCGTAGCGCTGCCTGTCATGGTGTGGCGGGCGCTATAGGGCATTATCACCCAAAAAACTCCCCACATGGCGCCCCGCTACGTATAACCTAAAAAGAGTAGAAAAATATGAACATGATCATAAGTTTTTTTTTTTTTTTTAATTAGGCGCCAAAAGTGGAAATGAAGACACAACGAAAGTAGCACCAATAGATTGTTTTGATACCAACAAGGGTCAACCAAACAAAGACCCGGTGTATTGTTGTAGTGCTATGGGGAAGAACTGGGATCATTGTTTTAAAACCCGTGAAGAATGTGAAGAACAATGCATATGAGATTTAAAAAATAAGTTTAAGTAATCATAATACTTTATTGTATATTCATTTCTTCATCTTAGTTATATATGATGGAACTGAAATTGTAACACAGCATAACATGTAAAGATAGTAATTTATGTTTGAAACATGCATGTATCCATCTAGGGTTTCAAAACCGTATAATATAAGATCTAACTACCATACCAGATTTGATAGTTACATTCTAAGTTTCAACTATATTTTGTCATTTGTATATATTTTTTATGTATAGACACAAACATGTGTATGCAAAACCGCTTCTACATGTGTGTATATACAAAAGCTTATGTAAAATGTTTTTTGTACGTATAAAACTCATGGTTATCTGGTTCCCAAATGAACATCTCCCTAGTTGTGTATTCACATGTCTTTATAGTTTATAGTATACAAGGTTACATCTATTCACTAGTACAGAACTCATCAGATGGTGCGGTGAAATTGACCAAATTTTGGGGTCCTAGAACATAAATAAATATTTGGCATACCAGTTAACAGTTTGGTTATTTCAGTTCAGTTATGTCGGTATCTGTATCGAAATCGGTTTCGGTTATAGCTTGGCTGGTTATGTCGGTTTCATGTTTAGTTTGGCTGGTTATGTCGGTTTCGGTTGCAGTTTGGCTGGTTATGTCTTTCAGTTTGGCTAGTTATGCCGCGGCTACAATTTGGCACTCAATCTTCTCACTTGTCTTGGTTGTTGTTAGAACTTTTAGCAGGGTTTGGTACTGTGTCTACATATGCGGATAGATTGTAACATACTAGAACATTTACCGATTTAGGACCATTGATGATGCATCTGATAGTTTTCAATTCTGTAAAAGATTGATCCGATGGCTGAGGTCTACCAGTCTTTCTCCATCCTCGTACCTCTGTAACAATGTGTGATACAAGCTAACATTTAGTTAAAAACACCAAAACTAGCTTGACAAGAAGAACATACCTGTATCGTCAACGGTATGCCCAACTAAAGCACTAATCCAACCAGGAGTTTCTTAGCCAGCCTCCATTAGTTCAAAGAAATCACTGCCGCAAAGATAGTATGCCCCTGTGCATATAGCAACTAATTCAATGTCATTTTGCATGGTTTCATTCGCTACTTCATCATCAGTGTACACAAGGTTTGCACCACACTCCAAAATTTTTAATCCATTCACTAACTTTATATCCAACTTTCAATGTGTTTCCAATGGGCCAGTAGCTTAACCATATAGCAACTTCACCAAACTCAGGTTTGCCAAAGACCCTGGCTGGGGTTGTACATCAAATCAATACCGTTGGTTGTACTGATTTTAGCAAACCATACCCAATTTTCCTCGTCTAATATTATATATTTTATAGATATGTTTAATCCTTTAAGTCTCTTATTCTTGGAACACAAAGGCACATCAAAGGATAAATATGGGGTCTCTGATAGATACTTAGGCATCAGGTTTGCATCCTGTATGTCTAGCATGTTAGATATATATACATAGGGAGAAGATCATGCGAGAACCACCTCTTATTGCGAGAACCGCGAGAACCAATGTGAACACAACCAAAAATGCCTAAAAATCACACAAAATTTTTTTTTTAATATTTTTTATATAAAAATCGCTACTTTTCGAAGCCAAAAAAAAAATTTTTTTTGGCCACTAAAAGTAGCGATTTTAGCATAAAAAATTTAAAAAAAAAAAATTTTAGATTTTTTTTAGATTTTTTTAGGTTTTTTGGGGGTTTAGTTTTTAGCATTTTAGCTTGGGGGGTGGGGGTTAGGTTTTTTGGGGTTTTAGTTTTTAGCATTTACCTTGGGGGGGGGGGGGGGGTGGGGGTTAGGTTTTTTTAGGTTTTTTTTAGGTTTTTTTTTTAGCTATTTTAGGTTGTGTTCACATTGGTTCTCGCGGTTCTCTCAATAAGGGTGGTTCTCGCATGAGCTCCTCCCTATATATATATATATAGGGAGAAGATCAAGCGAGAACCACCTCTTATTGCGAGAACCAATGTGAACACAACCAAAAATACAAAAAAATAGCTAAAAATCACACAATTTTTTTTTAATATTTTTTATATAAAAATCGCTACTTTTCGAAGCAAAAAAAAAATTAATTTAAAAAAAAAAAAAAAAAAAATTTTTTTGTCACTAAAAGTAGCGATTTGAGCATAAAAAATATTAAAAAAAAAATTTAGATTTTTTTTTAATTTTTTTAGATTTTTTTTAGGTTTTTTAGGGGTTTAGTTTTTAGCATTTTAGCTTGGGTGGGGGGGGGGGGGGGGGTTAGGTTTTTGGGGGGTGGGGGAGGGGGGTTTAGGTTTTTTTTTTTTTGGGGGGGGGGGGGTGGGGGTTAGGTTTTTTTTAGCTATTTTAGGTTGTGTTCACATTGGTTATCGCGGTTTTCGCAATAAATGGAGTTCTCGTATGAGCCCCTCCCTATATATATATATATATATATATATATATATATATATATATATATATATATATATATATATATATATATATGTATGTATGGGGAAGGTTCATTGGGGAACACTAAAAAAATGGGGAACAACGGGGAACCGGCTCAAACGAACTCCGATTGGACTCATTCCAGCGGCGTTGAAACCGGCTTGTCGAACCCTAACTAAGATCTCTTAACCCTAAACCCTAAATCCTAATTCCTAAACTCTAAACTCTATAGCTAAAAATAAGGCTAAAACCCTAGCTAAACCGTAAAATCTAAACTATAAAACCTAAAAGCTAAACCCTAAAGGCTAACCTAAAGCTAAACCCTATAGCTAAACCCTTACACTCTGTTCCCGAGTCTCATTTAACAGGGGGAGGGGAGGAAAAAAAAATGAAAATATGAAAATCCATGTTCCCGAGTTTCATTTAACAGGGGGAGGGGAGGGAAAATGGAAGAAAATATGACCAAATATAACCAAATATTCATCCTCCCAAATTGGAGAGATTAAGAGAGAAAATTTTCCTTCCCCTCCCCTTCCCTCACCTCCCCGTGTTAAATGACTCGGGAACATAGTGTAAAGCTAAACTCTAAACCCTAAAACTAAACTCTAAACCCTAAAGCTAAACCCTAAAGCTAAACCCTAAAGCTAAACCCTAAAAGCCAAACCCTAATATATTTAGGTTTAGGGGTTATGATTTAGGGTTTAGGGTTAAGAGATCCTAGTTAGGGTTCGACGAGACGGTTCCAACGCCACTGGAATGAGTCCAATCGGAGTTCGTTTGAGTCTGTTCCCCACTGTTCCCCACTTTTTTAGTGATCCCCAATGAACCTCACATATATATGTATATAGTTATAAGCTAGATGTTATTATTATTATTATTATTATTATTATTATTATTATTATTATTATTATTATTATTAATATTTCTTAGTCTAAGTTAGAACATAGCGGTTACCACCGTTTATTCATTCATGTATGATAACATTTCCGAATTATCAAGTCATTTTTATGAACCATCTTCTTCATTCTTCGAAACCCTAAACTCAGAAATCCAGAAATCTAACAAAGTGGTATCAGAGCCACATCGATCAAATCCACGAAATCGAAAATCTCAAACAATCAAAACATGAATCAGGCGCAAGGAATTCAAACACAAATTCCTAAACTCACCGGCCAGAATTATTATCACTGGCACATTCAAATCAAAGTTTTATTTGAATCGCAAGAATTGTGGAATATTGTCGATGAAGGAATTCAAGAACTGGGAACGAATCCCACTGAGGAGGCAACAACAACATACAGAGATTCAGTCAAGAAAGATAAACGGGCATTACTCATCATTTTTCAATCAGTAAATATGATACGATATTCGAGCGGATTGCAGTTGCAAAATCATCAAAAGAAGCATGGAACATCTTGCACAAATCTTACAGAGGAGAAAATCAGGTAAAAACAATCAAACTTCAAACTCTTCGATGTGAATTTGATGCACTGAAAATGAAAGAAGGAGAATCTATTGAAGAAAATTTCAATAGAACAATTCTTATTGTTAATTAATTACGAATGAATGAAGATAAGATTAGTGAACAACGAATAGGAGAAAAGATCCTGTGAAGTTTGACTCGAAATTTCGAGTCAGTGGTGATTACGGTAGAAGAGACAAAGAATTTAGAAGACGTTTCGACTTAAGAATTGATGGGAATTCTTCAATCTCATGAACTGAGATTAAAACGATATGATGACACTCCGATAGAACATGAATTCCAAATGCAAAACTCTATCCAAGATAGATCCAAGCAAACTCGGAATGATACAGGAGGGAGAGGACGCGGAAAAACAAAGGGTCGAAACTGGAATTCTATTAGATGTTATAATTGTCAAAGACTTGGCCAAACAGCCAAGTTTTGTCAGCAGAAAGATGAGAGGGAGAAGCCGGACAATGTTTTAATACACAAAGACAATGATATTGATGAACATGAAGACATGATGTTCATGATCTTCAATATGGAAGAAGCAGTCAAGGATGATTGCTGGTATCTCGATAGCGGCTGTAGTAATCATATGACAGGAAGCATGGATCTATTTGTCAATCTGGATGAATCTTTAAAGAAGGAAGTGAGAACAGGCGATGATAAAAGGCTGGAAGTAATCGACAGCGGAGAAGTGTCTGTTTCTATCAGAGGACGAATTCGGAAAATACCTAATGTATTTTACGTGAAGGGTTTAAAGCATAACCTTTTAAGCGTGGGGCAACTAATACAAAAGGGGTATACCGCTTTTGTAACAACTCTCATCAAAAGTTATATTTATTTAATTAAATTGTCCAATAGGAAACCTTAATTGAGACACCCAAGTGATTCTGAACAAACCCTAAGAATTTCAGAATTTTCAGAATCAGGATTAGGGCCCCTAAAACTCAGGGGGGGGGGGGGTAAAACCCTAGTTACGATTATCCACATAACTATCTGTCGAAATTGAATTTCACAAAACCGTCAACTCAGCAAGCCTACCCATGCACGTAGCTACCCTATGAAAATAGGTTGGCAGTCGCGTAGCGCGACGGCTATAGGGGTACCCAGTCGCGCTACGCCACTGGGTCAAAATTTCAGTATAAATACTAGAGTTTGGGACTTGATTCTGGGCACTGAAACGACGTAAAAATTCGAAGTATACGCTGAGTTATAGCAGAAACACTATCAAAACACACACGATCACTAATTGCTGCCGTAATTCAGGGTAATAACTCGATCGCTGCTACGATTCAATGTCCGATCGATTAAACTATCCAATGGATGTTTAAGTGCTGCCCACATTAGGGTTTATGCTTTGTCATTCGTCGTTAAATCGATGGATGTTTAAGTATCGAACTTTGTCATTCGTTGTGAAGGTTTCAATCTCGTGAGTTATCGTAAATGCTGTATTAAGTTACTAACCTAGTTTGTGTGCCTGATTATTTAAACTAGGTTATCAAGGCTAATCAGTAGGCTAAGCTCTGTTAAAAGTTAAATCTGCAATGTGAGTCATTCTCTTTTTATCAAATCTGTTACAAAAAGTATGTTTATTTTCAAGATTATAATTACAGTGATTAAGTATATGTAGTCACCAAATTACAGCCGGTATGTGGGGTATTGTGCACATTACTGTTTTTATCAATTTAGGTGGGCGAACCTAATTAATGATACTCGTTACTATTTGAGTGAAAGGACTCAATAGTAATATGACCACAGTCACCGAAACGAGTCGATGACAAGTACTGTGGGTATTTGGTTGAAATAAACATTGTAATCTCTCTTAATACTGTGAATTATAATAAAAGAGTCATTTTAGTAAAATGAATGATTCACTCAGTGTTTCCCGCTGACAAAACCTTTTTCAAACATGTTTCAGGTGATCTATTGTGATTCAGGAAAAGTGCCGCGTAGCACTACCAGCTTAAAGAAGTGGCTCAGTATTAAATAAAGAAACATGTTTTAAAAATAAAAGATTTCTATGTGAAATCTCAGGGTTGTAATTTTACCGGGTTTTATCCCGAATTGTGAAATAAAATAATTGGGAAATTACTGTTTTTTTAAAGATCCTGAAGTAAACTTCCGCTGTTAAACTCAATTAAATAAATACCACGGGATTTCTGTCCCGCGGCTCCTGAAACGGGTCAAACCGGGTCGGGGGCCGTGACAGAAAAAGGTGGTATCAGAGCCACTGATCTAAGCCTATTAAGTATTTAAAAATACTTAATTTTACTGATTGCCAATTTTGTGATTATGTGTTATATTAACTGATTATTTGTTAGTTACAGTATGGGTAAACAAAAGCTGTCAAATATCTATCTTAAACTAGATAGGTCAGTCAACGAGAAGGGAAGTTCATCTCAACCTAAATCCCCAAAACTCTCTGCAATTCCTGAAGAAGGAATATTTGTTCGAAAAGCCCAATATGAGGAACCACTTTCTCCTAGTAAAAGAAGTTTGATTATTAGGAAAAGTGAAGAGAAAATAAAGAAAGCCAGAGAGAAGAAAGTTAAAAAGGAAACTCAGGAATTAATCAGTAAATCACCATGGGAAGACAATTTAGACGAAAAATGGGCAAATCTATATATGTTAGCTACAGTAGCAGTAAACGCAGAGCTCTAAATAAGTTGTTTCAGTTTTAGTACACCATACTATCCACTAGTCAGAAAATCCATCCAGTAAATAAATAAATTTACAATAAAACCCAGTATATTTTAAATTTTAGTTGTTTTGTAAATTATATGGTCTGCAATAATAGGTGAAGGTTATTTTTGAAAATTGTGATTAATTATTTTGTATATATGCTCAACAGCATGAATGGGATATCTGACGCTTTAGAAAATCTTAACCTCTATCCTGTTAAGATAGAAGTTTCCAAGGAATTCACCGGTTACTTCGCTGATAAAGAAGAACCCATGGAATTTCAATCCAAACCACTAGCAAAACCTAAACCCAAGAAAAGAAGCAGATTTGTGGGCTGGAGACGTGTACGTAGGAAAAAGCCAGCAACAAGAAATGTTACTACAACTGAAGCACCAAAAGACAAAGGAAAAGGAGTAGAAATTGAGGAAAGTGTTAATCAAGAAGAGATAGAAGCTGAGCAGAGTTTTAAGCAAACAGAAAGAGAAGTCGGAGAAAGTTCTAGGCAGAAACAGAAAATGAATCCTTGGGAAGTTTTAGATCATAAACTAGTAATGAGTGACCTCATCGGACCTGCCGATGGAAACCTTGAACCAGCTAATCCAAACCTTATATTTACTGAAGAAGATCTTTTTAACTACCCACTAGAAGTTCCAATTCCAATCAATTTAGAACCTGCTATTCCAGACCCTATTGTCCAACCTCAACCACTACCAGTAGAATTAGATGAATGGTGGACAACTGATTGGCAATACCAAAATCTTTTAAACAATCCTGATACATTTTCCCACAAGTTGACCCATAACCTCCACTATACCCAACTATGAACCCGGAGAATCTGGCTGAACTTCGTCTCTGGGGTGAAGAGTTAATTGATGCAGGAAATAGAATTAGGGATATTGGAGAAAGAGTTACTTGGAAGTATGACGAAAGGGAGCGTCATTTTTAAGAAATTAGCTGACCAGATAATGGGAGTTTGTAGGAATATTTGTTAATAAATAATCATAATAACCAGTATGTGTAATAACTTAACAATAAAACGTTGTATGATAATCGTGTGTACGAGGCATAATATAATATATAAAAATGAAACACGGGGAACTGATAACTTTTGGTTATATATGTTAACTTGATTATGTGCAAATTGTTTTGTTATAACTAATTCTTTGTATCTATACTAATTATTTATATAAAAATTAATTAACAGATGGCAAATGCTGGTAATGAACCAGTTAATGAGGTTAATCAATCTGAGCAACAACCGGGGGATCAATATATGACTAGGCAGGATATAGAAAATATAGTTGCTCAGGGAATAGCCAATGCTATTCCAGCAATTGTTGCTGCTGTAAAGAATCCAATCGAACCGCAACAAATCGTTCCTAGTAAACGTATTTCTGAAGATAACTTCAGTAATAGCGTAAACGGAGGCAATGCTCATGTTAATCATGATAATGAACCACAACAAGCTCCGCTTCCTAAGAAAATGAAAGCCGCAACATCTGGTTGCACTTTCAAAGAATTCCTTGCTTGTAAACCCACTGAATTTGCAGGCAATGAAGGAGCAACTGCATCACTGCGTTGGTTAGAGAAAACCGAAGCAGTAATTGCAATAAGTAAATGTGCTAAAGATGATCAGGTCATGTACGCATCAAATCTTTTCAAGGAAGGAGCACTTGAATGGTGGAATACGGTCTTACAAGCTAAAGGAAGAAATAGGGCTTATGCCATGAACTGGGAAGAATTTAAGAATCTTGTAGAAAGAAAATTCTGTCCCGAATATGAAAAGGAACAAATGACAAATAAGTTCCTAAATCATCGGATGATGGGTGTAGATTGTCGCGGTTATACTTCGACATTCTTTGAATATGCTAGAGTGGTACCAACACTGGCTTCGCCAGAACCGGTACTCATTTCTCGTTATATTTGGGGCTTAATCGGGGAAATTCGCAATATCGTTAAAGCTGCGAGACCTCGCACTATTGACGATGCTGTGGAATTAGCGAATACCCTAACCGACGAACTGGTGCGCACGAGAGATGAAGACAGAAAGAAGGAATTAGCTCAGAAGATTACCCAAGGATTTCGGGTGGGTAATAATAGCAACTTCAAGAGAAAAGGAACAGCGCAATTTTCAACTCCACCGTTCTGCAGGAATTGCAAAAAGAAACATTTTGGAAGATGTGGTGTAACCTGCAATTTTTGTAAAATGGTAGGACATCGTGAAGAAAACTGCAGGAAGAAATCCATAATTTGTTATAATTATGGAGAAGTAGGACATTTCAAAACAGAATGTCCTAAATTGGTTAAACCAGCAGATAACAAAGCCAAGCCAGCTGATGGAGCTACCAAGAAAAATGTTCGAGCCTTTCAGTTGACAACTCAGGAGGCCGAGTTAATTCCGGATGTGATAGCTGGTACGTTCTTAGTTCACAACATTTATGCCAAAGTTTTATTTCACTCTGGTGCAAACCAAAGTTTAATTAATACTTCATTCTGCCAAGCTCTAAATGTACCCTTAACCAACCTTAGGCAGATTTTTACAGTCGAAACGGCAGACGGAAATTCTGTTAGTATAGATAAAGTTTTGCAAAAGGAAAATATAGAACTTTTAGGTCATAAATTCTTTGCAAACCTATTACCTATGAAATTAGCCGAATTTGATGTTGTGTTAGGAATGGATTGGTTAGTAGCCAACCATGCTCGAATCCTTTGTGATAAGAATTCTATAGAAATTCAGGCACCTACTGGGGAAATAATTAGGATTACAGGAGATAAACCACGTAAGCCTATGAAGTTCATATCAGTAATGAAAGTTGCTAATTATGAACGAAAACAAGGGATAGTGTATATGATTTCGGTAATCATTAGCACTAAGGGTAAAGAACTTAAGGAGATTCTAGTAGTCTCAGAATACCCAGATGTATTTCCAGAAGATTTACCAGGATTACCACCAGATAGGGAGGTAGAATTTAGGATTCATCTAATTCCAGGAACTACACCGATAGCTAAGGCACCTTATCGGTTAGCTCCTACTGAAATGTTAGAACTGAAAAAGCAATTAGATGAATTACTAAGTAAAGGTTTCATACAACCTAGTTCATCCCCTTGGGGAGCACCAGTGTTGTTTGTAAAGAAGAAGGACGGTTCAATGAGAATGTGTATCGATTATAGAGAATTAAATAAGGTTACAATTAAGAATCGATACCCATTACCTAGGATTGATGATCTGTTTGATCAACTTCAGGGGGCTAGATATTTTTCTAAGATAGATTTACGCTCCGGATATCATCAATTGAAAGTACAAGAAGAAGACATACCTAAAACTGCTTTCAGAACTAGGTATGGTCATTATGAGTTTACAGTCATGCCCTTTGGGTTAACGAATGCACCTGCAGCATTCATGGACATGATGAATAGGATCTGTAAACCATATTTGGATAAATTTGTAATTGTTTTTATAGACGATATACTTATTTATTCCAAAAGTCAGACAGAGCATTGTGAACACCTTCATGCACTCTTAACTTTGTTAAGAAAAGAAAAGTTGTATGCCAAATTCTCGAAGTGTGAATTTTGGTTAAAGGAAGTGCAATTCCTAGGACACATGGTGAATCACGAAGGTATTCACGTAGATCCTGCTAAGATCGAGGCAATTACCAATTGGAAAGTTCCACAAACAGCAATAGAAATTAGAAGTTTTATAGGTTTAGCTGGGTACTATAGACGGTTTATTAAGAATTTTTCCAAGATAGCCGTACCATTAACTAAGTTAACCTGTAAAGCCGTTAAGTTTGAATGGGGACATAAATAAGAAGAAGCCTTTAGGATTTTGAAACAGAAATTAACAAATGCACCAATCTTAGCCTTACCAGAAGGAACTGAAGATTTTGAAGTATATTGTGATGCTTCAAAACTAGGATATGGATGTGTGCTTATGCAACGCAAAAAGGTGATTGCATATGCTTCAAGGCAATTGAAAAAGCACGAAGAAAATTATACGACTCATGACTTAGAGTTAGGAGCCGTAATTTTTGCCCTTAAGATTTGGAGACATTATCTTTACGGAAGTAAATTTACTGTCTACACAGACCACAAAGTTTAAAATATATCTTTGGGCAAAAAGAGTTAAACATGAGGCAAAGGAGATGGATGGAAATTTTAAGTGATTACGACTGTGATATTCAATATCACGAGGGAAATGCAAATGTAGTTGCAGATGCCTTAAGTCGTAAATATTATGAAAAACAAAGACGAGTTCGTGCTCTTAGATTAAATCTACAATTAGATTTAATGGAACAACTGAAGCATTTTCAAGAAACAGCAATAGATGATGTTGCTGAGGGAATGAAGGGATATATAAAAGAATTAGAACAAGGGACAGATGGAATTTGAAGATTCCATAAGAAAAGGATCTGGGTACCAAAACAGGGAGAATTAAGAAATAAGATCTTAGAGGAAGCCCATAAGTCTAGATATACCATACACCCAGGAAACAATAAGATGTATCAAGATTTAAGAAAGAATTTCTGGTGGATAGGCATGAAAAAGGATATAGCTAGATATGTTTCTAAGTGTCTTACTTGTTCACAAGTTAAGGCAGAACATCAGAAACCTTCAGGTCTGCTACAACAGTTAGAAATGCCGGTATGGAAATGGGAACTCATAACAATGGACTTTGTTACTTAGTTACCCAAAACCAGAAAAGGTAATGACGCGATTTGGGTAATTGTGGATCGATTAACCAAATCTGCTCATTTTCTACCTATGAAAGAAACATTTAGCATGGAAAGATTGGCAAAGTTGTATGTAGATAAAGTTGTATCTTTACATGGAGTTCCACTCTCCATTGTATCAGATAGGGATAGTCGTTTTACTTCTCATTTCTGGAAAAGTTTCCAGGAAGCAATGGGAACTCGACTAAACCTAAGCACGGCATATCATCCACAAACAGACGGGCAAAGTGAAAGGACAATCCAAACTCTAGAAGACATGCTCAGAGCATGTGTGATAGATTTTGGTGGAAATTGGGACGATCATTTACCTTTAATTGAATTCTCCTATAACAATAGTTATCATTCAAGTATTGAAACTGCTCCATTTGAGGCACTGTATGGAAGAAAGTGCAGAACTCCAGTTTGTTGGGCATAAATAGGAGAAAGTCAATTATCAAGTCCTGAAATAGTGCAAGAGACGACTGATAAGATTACACAAATCAAGGAAAGACTGAAGACTGCTCGAGATCGCCAGAAGAGTTATGCAGATAATAGATGCAAGCCGTTAGAATTCCAAGTTGGAGACAGAGTACTGTTGAAAGTTTCTCCTTGGAAAGGAGTTGTTAGATTCGGTAAGAAAGGAAAGCTAAGTCCAAGATACGTAGGACCATTTCCTGTGATCGAACGTATAGGACCAGTAGCTTATCGTTTACAACTGCCAGAAGAGTTAGCTGGAGTACATAATGTATTTCATGTATCCAATCTCAAGAAATGCTTATCAGATGAATCACTGGTAGTACCTCTTCGAGATATAGAGGTAAACGAAAAGTTAAAATTTGTTGAGAAACCTCTTCAAATTGAGGATCGAAAGATCAAGTTTCTCAAACACAAACGACTAGTTTTAGTCAAAGTCAGATGGGATTCAAAGAGAGGAGCTGAATATACTTGGGAGCTAGAATCGGAAATGAAGCGAAAGTATCCTCACTTATTCCAGTAAATCTCGAGGACGAGATTTTATTAAGGTGGGGAGAATGTAACAACTCTCATCAAAAGTTATATTTATTTAATTAAATTGTCCAATAGGAAACCTTAATTGAGACACCCAAGTGATTCTGAACAAACCCTAAAAATTTCAGAATTTTCAGAATCAGGATTAGGGCCCCTAAAACTCAGGGGGGGGGGGGGGGGGTAAAACCCTAGTTACGATTATCCACATAACTATCTGTCGAAATTGAATTTCACAAAACCGTCAACTCAGCAAGCCTACCCATGCACGTAGCTACCCTATGAAAATAGGTTGGCAGTCGCGTAGCGCGACGGCTATAGGGGTACCCAGTCGCGCTACGCCACTGGGTCAAAATTTCAGTATAAATACTAGAGTTTGGGACTTGATTCTGGGCACTGAAACAACGTAAAAATTCGAAGTATACGCTGAGTTATAGCAGAAACACTATCAAAACACACACGATCACTAATTGCTGCCGCAATTCAGGGTAATAACTCGATCGCTGCTACGATTCAATGTCCGATCGATTAAACTATCCAATGGATGTTTAAGTGCTGCCCACATTAGGGTTTATGCTTTGTCATTCGTCGTTAAATCGATGGATGTTTAAGTATCGCACTTTGTCATTCGTTGTGAAGGTTTCAATCTCGTGAGTTATCGTAAATGCTGTATTAAGTTACTAACCTAGTTTGTGTGCCTGATTATTTAAACTAGGTTATCAAGGCTAATCAGTAGGCTAAGCTCTGTTAAAAGTTAAATCTGCAATGTGAGTCATTCTCTTTTTATCAAATCTGTTACAAAAAGTATGTTTATTTTCAAGATTATAATTACAGTGATTAAGTATATGTAGTCACCAAATTACAGCCGGTATGTGGGGTATTGTGCACATTACTGTTTTTATCAATTTAGGTGGGCGAACCTAATTAATGATACTCGTTACTATTTGAGTGAAAGGACTCAATAGTAATATGACCACAGTCACCGAAACGAGTCGATGACAAGTACTGTGGGTATTTGGTTTAAATAAACATTGTAATCTCTCTTAATACTGTGAATTATAATAAAAGAGTCATTTTAGTAAAATGAATGATTCACTCAGTATTTCCCGCTGACAAAACCTTTTTCAAACATGTTTCAGGTGATCTATTGTGATTCAGGAAAAGTGCCGCGTAGCACTACCAGCTTAAAGAAGTGGCTCAGTATTAAATAAAGAAACATGTTTTAAAAATAAAAGATTTCTACGTGAAATCTCAGGGTTGTAATTTTACCGGGTTTTATCCCGAATTGTGAAATAAAATAATTGGGAAATTACTGTTTTTTTAAAGATCCTGAAGTAAACTTCCGCTGTTAAACTCAATTAAATAAATACCACGGGATTTCTGTCCCGCGGCTCCTGAAACGGGTCAAACCGGGTCGGGGGCCGTGACAGCTTTATTTCGAAAGGATCGATGTATCATCAAAGATGCAGAAAATGAAGCTATCGGAAGCATTAAGATGACGAGTAATAAAATGTTTCCTCTTCATCTCGGTAGTGATCTAAACCTTGCAATGACAATGTCAACAAAAGACATGCCAGTTCTGTGGCACAAATGATATGGTCATGTGAATATGGATACGCTAATTAGTATGGGAAACAAAGATCTGGTATTCGGATTACCGAAAATGATGAAAAATGAGAACATATGTGAAGGATGTATTTCAGGAAAACAAACAAGGAAAGTGTTTCCAAAGAAAACTACATGGCAAGCTAGTAAACCCTTACAACTGGTGCACTCAGATATATGCGGGCCAATGAGAACTGAATCAATAGGAGGATGCAGGTATTTTATTACCTTTATCGATGATTATACAAGAAAAACCTGGGTATTCTTTCTAAAATACAAATCGGAGGCATTGAATTATTTTAAGACATTTAAAGCGTTGAATGAAAGACAATCCGATCACTTAGTTAAAACACTAAGATCTGATCGAGGAGGAGAGTATTGTAGCAATGCATTCCAAGATTACCTGAAATTAAGCGGAATACGCCATCAACTCACAAATAGCTATTCTCCCCAGCAAAATGGGGTAGCGGAAAGGAAAAACAGAACTTTAATGGAACTGAGCTGAAGCATGATGAACGGCAAACAATTACCAAATTGTTACTGGGCAGAAGCCATAGCATGTGCTACATACATTTTAAACCGAACAGTGACCAAGACTAAGTTAGAACATAGCGGTTACCACCGTTTATTCATTCATGTATATATATTTCTGTATGATAACATTTCCGAATTATCAAGTCATTTTTATGAACCATCTTCTTCATTCTTCGAAACCCTAAACTCAGAAATCCAGAAATCTAACATAGCAAAGATGTGCTCATTATATTAAACTCATACAACATCTGCACCAAATGAACAACAGAGGTCAGTCATTTATATTAAAATAAATTTGCAGGTAATATTGTTGGAAATTTGTGAAAAAATAGGATTTTTTCACAAATATAGGAAAATGATTTTTTCCTATTTTGGACTAGAAATAAATATAATAAAATTAGCGGGTTTTATATATTTATTTGTGGGTTTGTGTTCTATGTCGGAAGAGCTTCACAACGAACTAAACCACGTCCAAAACGGAGCTAAGATGAATGAGATATCGATGCTCAAAATTTGGTGTTTGAAACTTGAATGCTGAAATAAGTGGGAAAGTGGTACCTTGTCCCACATCGGATGAGAGATGAAACTTAAAGGGGTATTTAAGTGGGAACTCTCCATCCTTATTGTTTCATGGAAGCACTCACTAGTGTACTCGCGAAGGGTGCGGAGCACCCTAACTCGCACTCGCACACGCACTCGCACACGCACACGTGGCGTGAGCAATGAGGCGCTTTGATGGCGCACCAGCGCGACTGTGTGGCGTGCTCGTAGAGGCTTACAGGTGACATGGACGCACCGCGCATGAAGCGTGCAGACCTGCACGCGCGCAGAAGCTTCCAACAGCAGTTAAAGCTGTGCAGTTACGATTCAGCATTCGAACCTGACAAAGTTAATGCGTTTGACTGAGAATTAAATGACGAATTAAAATGCATTGAAGACGTTTAATGCAGTTTAATTCTCCCACTTAATTCTTTTTTCAGTTTCGACTTCAGATTGCAGTATAAATAGGAGGTTCCTATGGCAGATCAAACACACCGAAACACACTTCTCTACTATCTCTCAACAGAAATTCTTCATATTCTTCAAGAGTTTAAGGTACACCTTCGGGTTGGAGTCAAGACCGGTAGTGCAACTGCTTGCGGCTGTTGTATCCTGGAAACAAACGAGTTCTCCTGGGAGACTCGAAATTTGTTTTAAGGGACCCGTGTCTAACACGATCCTCAGCCAAGAACAGTTTTTCTGTTCGGATTTTTTCTGTTCTTGTTGTTTTATTTAAGTTGTAATCGTATTCTTTCAGTTGTAATTCTGTTTTGTATTTGTAATTCAAGTTAATAAAATTTTTATTTAAATTTTACACGAACGGATTCCTACAATCTTAAAACAAAATTTTTAAAACACCGTTCGTGTAAGACACAAACAATTCTGCTGTGATTCTAATTTTTTTTCCTCACAGCAGGTTGTGTTTTAAAAAGGTTTTTCCTGTTTTGGTTCAAAGTAGCGACTTTGTCAAAACAGATTCTGCTTCTACTCCTTTCTGTTTTTGAGTTCTAGAAATCTTCTGTTGTAGCCTTCAAAGTTGGACTTAGAAGCTACACGGCTGGTTTTGCGCACTCATAAAAAATAATAAATTAGCACATTTATTATTTTGAAAACAGTTTTATTAACTTGTTTTCTTGGATCTTTTCAGAATGTCGACTGAAAACGTGAATACCAACAACACTAATGTTGTCGTTGGAACCCCTGCCAACACTGTAGGAGCGTCCACAGTGGCGAATCATGCTGAACGACCCGAGAAGTTCTCGGGTCTCCACTTCAAAAGGTGGCAACAGAAGATGTTCTTCTACTTGACCACGATGAACCCTGCGAGGTTCTTGAATGAGATCGTTCCCCAACCTGCGGAAGGGGAGACCAACGCTCAGGCTCTGAGCGCGGTAGAGGCGTGGAAGCACTCGGACTTTATATGTCGAGGCTACGTACTCAACGGTCTCTCGGATGCGCTGTATAATGTGTACTATAGTATCAAGACTTCCAAAGAATTATGGGAGTCTTTGGATAAAAAGTACAAAACGGAGGATGCGGGAACAAAGAAATTTGTTGTCGCCCGTTTCTTGGACTACAAAATGGTTGATAACAAGACTATTATGAACCAAGTCCAAGAGTTACAGATTATACTTCATGACATCCATGCTGAGGGTATGGTACTCAGCGAGACGTTTCAAGTGGCAGCCATGATCAAAAAATTACCTCCTGCTTGGTTGGACTTTAAGAATTATCTTAAACACAAGCGGAAGGAAATGACCATTGAGGAACTTGTCGTCCGTCTTCGTATAGAAGAGGACAACAGGGTGGCCCAAAAGGCACCATTTTGTAAGCTTCAGCTAAGGCAAACATGGTGGAAGTTGGGGAGTCCTCAAAGGGCAAGAAAGGCAAGGGTAAAAATGACAACAAAGGGAAATCAAAGGTTAACAACCTTGGACCGAAAAAGGGGGCTGTGAAAAAGAAGCCTGCGCCTTTCCAAGGTACTTGTTACAATTGTAACGAGACGGGGCACCGTGCTAACCAATGCAAGAAACCTAAGCGTGAGCGTGCGCATATGGTTAATGAGGATGGTATGCCTTTGATTGCAATGATAACCGAGGAAGCGGCTATGATTGAAGAAGTCAACGCGATGGGTGAAAATCCAAAAGGATGGTTCATTGACACGGGTGCAACCCACCATGTTTGTGGAGACAAGGCTCTTTTCTCTACATTCAAGGAAGCGTCGGGTGAAGAAAAGCTTTATATGGGGAAAAAAGCTACAGCAAGCATCAAAGGGGAAGGCACGGTTGTCTTGAAGATGACTTCGGGCAAGGAGCTTACCTTGACAAATGTGCTTTATGTCCCAGAGATACGTAAGAATCTCGTGTCGGGATGTAACACCCCGAAAACGGGTTTAGTAATTAAACCCCGTTAATACAAAAGAGCGGGTAAAATACCGTTAGCGGTAAAGATTAACCCAGAAATTTATTAGGATTTAAATAAACAATCCTAATAATTAATAAAAAGGAGAATAAATGCTTTGAGAAATCAAAGTTATAAAAAGGCCCGAATTAACGAGACTTAATTAATAACAGGTTATAACTTCCCGAACCCGTTAAGGTAACTAGGAATAATTAACCTAGTTGGTAGCATGAGATCAAATGACTAATGGTGAGTTATGGCTTCAATTGGTCAAGATAAAACATGAGGGACTAATATTGCCGAGTGGGAAACTTGGTTTATTAAAACAAAAAAATAAAACACAACACACACACTTGGTGTGTGTGTGTGTGCGTGAAATCATCCAGGAGAAGGAGCAAGAGCTCCAAACCCTAGCTCATCCAAATTCACCAAATTGGAGGGCCAAACGACGCTTAAATTTACAACCGAACGTGGATTAACGATCACAAAGTCAAGGGGATCGTAAGGTATGTCAAAATTCTAACATTCGTGAAGTTGTAAAAATTTGATAATCATCCTAATCGCGAATTAG
>JARYGA010037268.1:0-22442 GCA_030545235.1 Helianthus tuberosus
CTTGCACTTCACACATATCAATGGCCTTGCAAACCATTGGTGATCTCTTTTTCCTTATTTGCTACATACCAGGGATTTTTATACTTACAAGTGTTTTATATACTCACTTACGCATGAACTCGCTCAACATTATGTTGATTTTTCCAACTTACATGTATTTCAGGGAACTAAGGATCTGGCCCGGTATGCTACGTTTTCCCGCTGTGTTAGAATTACAGGATCATCCATGTTTAGGGATTGCGACTTTTACCTGGACGAGTCGCAAGTCTTAAACAAATGTTATGTTATATTTTGGGGTTGTGTGTTAAGAACAAAGTTTTTATGTTGTAATTTCCGTTGCATGTGTCAACGTATTAAGACAATGTTGTGGTATTTTACTTAAATCAATGGATGATCTGCATGTTTTATTTTCATATAGCTTTGTTGTGATTAAGCTATGGTATTAAGAAGTCACACCAAATTAACCCACGCTTCCGCAAAGCCAGGGTGTGACAGCTTGGTATCAGAGCTCTGATCATAGCGAACTAGGATTCCTCCTCGAGTCTAGACTATGATCACTAGGGCTCTCACGAAAACATTTTTACACTGCATACCACTTAAGTCCAGATCCAAAATGTTTTTACAAACAAATGTTGAGCACATTTTATTTGTTATTTATAGGCTCAGTCTGGGAGACTGAGGCTCGGTCTGGGAGGCTGAGGTAGTTGTCTAGTGGGACTAGGGAGTCAGTCTGGGAGGCTGGGAGACTAGTGGGACTAGGGAGTCAGTCTGGGAGGCTGAGGTAGTTGTCTAGTGGGACTAGGGAGTCAGTCTGGGAGGCTGGGAGGCTAGTGGGACTAGGAGAGCTATTTAAATTGCTTATTGGTGATTAATGTGTTATCTGACTATATGATTGATTATTTGTGCATATGTGTGTTTATATTACAAAATGTCATGCCTTCATCAGATACTGGAGAGTCGGACACTACAGATCCCATGGCCATAGTATCAGACGACATAGTTTCACCGGAGCACGAGGTGTACATTTCCGATACTACCAGCACAGACGATGACGACTTTCAGCCCTTTGCGCTGCCTGATGCCGTAGCAGAGCCTGCTGATGGCCATCTTGTTGGGGATTTGCCACTCGTGGAGATCCTTGTTCCTGTGCCCCTGGTCGTTTATCCCGTTTTTGATATGCCCCCGACGTTGTCTCTGACGACGATGTCGAACCATTAGAGGAGGACCCACTTGAGGGCGAGGCCCTATTGCTGCTGGTGATAGCCTACTGCTTGCTGACGCTCCTGCAGAGGAGGCTCATGCCCTTTCCCCTGTCCCAGACTCATTTGAGTCTGTAACGTCCGCATCCTTGTATACACAGGGAGTGCAGCACCACTCACACGACGACGACCCGGATATGGCGTCATCCGCTGCACCTGCTCCTGCACACAGCTTTGAGATTGATCACGATATTGAGGATGATCCTGTTTTTCCACCTGGTTTTGATCCAGACCATGACATTAAGTTCATACACTTAGACCAGCCCTTGGAGGATCCTGTAACCCCTGTGTTTGTTGATCCAGCTGATTTTGAGATGGAGTTTGTTGATCCGGAGCCAGCCGTGGCCCCTGAGCCAGGCGTTGCTCCTGACCCCGCATTGGAGCATGACCCTGTTCATGCCGATGCACCTGCTGTTGCTCCTTGATTGATCATCTCCTTGGACGAGAGAAAATTTGGGGTAACTGTGCAAGACAATCTATTATTACGGGGGCCCACGTAATAACGGCTTGTAGTGCACAGAAATCCTGGTGGACTCTGCGGGCCAAGCTAATGAAAACCCATGTAGCAGGAAATGATTGAGAAGAGATGCTGTTCTAGGACTGGAATCCAGAAGCTTGAGGTGGAGTTCTGGAATTTGATAATGGTCGAACCAAAGATTCCTGAATACGTCCAGCGATCTCACGACTTGTCTAGGGTCGTCCCCTACTAAGTCATTGATGTTGTATGATACAGTTGTGTACTTGTAAACTTTACATTGTGGTCCCGATTTATGGCAATGCAATCGCAGTATTCTCATCACTTGTGATGTTTGATCTATTGTTTATGATTCTATGACATGAGATGTTATGCGGTTGATTTATTTATAGCATGAGATGTTATGTGTTGATATTGTTGAATACATACGTACACTTTACTTGCTATGACCTAACCTATGTGAAACACCTTTTAGAAGATGCCGCCAAGACGCGAAATGCGCATGCCCACCTCAGAGGCGGAACTTCAAGAGATAATTGCTGCAGCTATAGCACAGCACGAGGCCCTACGCTCCGAACCTAGTAGAGGTACCTCAGAAAATAACGGTTGTTCCTACTGGCACTTCCTCAACTACGAGCCTCCGAAGTTCGACGGCACTGGAGGTGTCATAGCCTTTGTGAAGTGGATCGAAAGAATGGATTCCATCTTTCAAGTGAGCGGTTGTACACCGGAACAACAAGTCCCATACGTTTCTGAGCTGTTTCTAGATGAAGCCCGATTATGGTGGAATCTTCAGATCCGTATAAAGGGCGCTACTGCAGCATATGCGTTAACCTGGGGTGAACTGAAAGGAATGATGCATAAGAAGTATCGCTCCCAAACGGAAACCCAGAAGTGGGAAGATGAATTTCGGAGCCTGATGATGGAAGGTCCGAAGGTGTTGGAGTACGTGCAAAGACTTCATGATTTGTCACGGGTTGTTCCGTACCTGGTGAAACCAGAATTAAAGAAATTGGAACAATTCATTTGGGAACTGGCGCCTCAAGTCTTGAGCTTGATGACAACATCAACGCCACCAACAACTGATGCTGCAAGTAAGATGGGTTTGGCACTCGCTACGGAGGCACTTAGACTAGAAGAACTTACAAACCCTGCCAAGAAGAAGGAGACTCAGGTAAAGTCATCCAGAAAGAACAAAAGAAAGCTCACCGAAGATACCCGAACGGATAATGAGAACAAAAGAAAGGGTTATATGGGCACTCTGCCCAAGTGTAACACCTGCCAGCATCATCATTTTGGTCGGTGTGGGCCAAAAGTATGTGAAGCTTGTGGAAAGGTTGGCCACTTGAAGGATTCTTGCTGGGCTAGTGCTGGCCGGGGAGGCCAAGGAGGTCTTGGAAATCGGAACAACAATCGAGGAGGTAACGGAAACGGGAACCATGGAAATGTTGCGAATCAAGCTGGGAATGGGAATGGCCGAGGGCCAGGATGTTTTAAGTGTGGGGAAATTTGGGCACTTCAAGAAGAAAAGCCTGAAGCCGAATCAAGCCCGTGGGGGAGCATTCCACATTGGCGCAAGGGAAGCGCGCCAGGATCCAAACGTTGTCACTGGTACGTTCCCGATAAACTAACGCTTTGCATCTGTTCTGTTTGATACTAGTGCCGATTATAGCTTTGTATCGTTAGAATTTAAGAAAAATACTTGGATTGACGCCTAGCAAGTTAGACGTGCCGTACTCCATCAAATTAGCAAAGGGGAAACTAGTTGAGACCAGTGAAGTTGTCCGAGGATGTGTGATTGAACTAGGAGGGCACGAGTTTACGTTGGACTTACTACCTGTCGAGCTGGGAAGCTTTGATGTGGTAGTGGGAATGGATTGGCTAACGAGTAACAAAGCCGAGATCGTTTGCCATAAGAAGACCATCCGCATCCCACTGACGGATGAAGAAACGATCATAGTGCACGGAGAGAAGCATGATACGCCGCTGAGAATTATCAGTTGCCTGAAAGCTCGTAAGTGTTTACAAAAAGGATGTGCTGCCTTCCTGGCACACATCGTGGATAGGAAAGCTGCTGAGCCGAAAATCGAAGACATCCCTGTCGTAAGGGAATATCCTGAAGTCTTTCCAGAGGACTTGCCAGGATTGCCACCCCAAAGGCAAGTAGAATTTCACATTGACTTAGTTCCAGGCGCCGCGCCTGTAGCTAGGGCACCTTATAGACTTGCACCGTCTGAGATGCAGGAGTTGTCTACACAACTCCAGGAATTTCTTGACAAAGGATTCATCCGACCAAGCTTCTCACCTTGGGGAGCTCCAGTTTTATTTGTCAAAAAGAAAGACGGTAGTTTCCGTATGTGTATTGACTACCGGGAGTTGAATAAACTAACAATCAAGAATAGATACCCTCTGCCAAGAATCGATGATTTATTCGATCAGCTTCAAGGTTCAAGTTTTTACTCTAAGATCGATCTTCGATCTGGGTACCATCAGCTAAGAATACAAGAAGAGAGCATCCCGAAGACAGCCTTCAGAACTCGTTATGGACACTACGAGTTCCTAGTCATGCCGTTTGGGTTAACAAACGCGCCTGCTGTTTTTATGGACCTAATGAATCGAGTCTGCAAGCCGTATCTCGATAAGTTCGTGATTGTATTCATCGACGATATTTTGATTTACTCGAAGACAAAGGCCGAACATGAACAGCACTTAAGAGCTATTCTGGAATTGTTGAAAAAGGAACAGTTGTATGCCAAATTCTCTAAGTGCGAGTTTTGGCTACGTGAAGTCCAATTCCTTGGACACGTGGTTAATGGAAACGGAATTCATGTCGATCCCACAAAGATCGAGGCGATAAAGAACTGGGAGACTCCAAAGACGCCAACCGAGATTCGACAATTCTTGGGTTTGGCTGGTTACTATCGAAGGTTCATTGAGGATTTTTCAAAAATCGCTCAATCACTGACACTCCTCACACAGAAGGATAAGAAGTTTGATTGGGGAATCAAACAGGAAGAAGCATTTCAGTTGTTGAAGGATAAGCTCTGCAATGCGCCGATCTTAGCACTACCGGAAGGTACAGATGATTTCGTGGTATACTGTGACGCCTCACGTCAAGGATTGGGTTGCGTGTTGATGCAACGCCAGAAGGTTATAGCTTACGCGTCACGCCAGTTGAAAGTACATGAAAAGAACTATACCACACACGATTTGGAACTAGGCGCAGTGATATTTGCACTAAAGATCTGGAGACACTACCTATATGGTACGAAGTGTACAATCTTCACAGATCACAAGAGTTTACAGCACATATTCAACCAGAAAGAGCTGAACATGAGACAAAGACGTTGGGTCGAATTGTTGAACGATTACGACTGCGAGATAAAGTATCATCCAGGAAAGGCGAATGTGGTTGCCGATGCCCTAAGTCGTAAAGAAAGGATCAAGCCCATAAGGGTAAGGGCTTTGGAGATGATTATCCAGACAAATCTTTCCCTGCGCATTCATACCGCGCAAAAAGAAGCTCTTAAGAAAAGAAACCTTGAAGAAGAATATCTCCGTGGGATGGAGAAGCAATTAGTACCAAACAAGGAAGGAACGTTATGTTTTGTGAGAAGGATTTGGGTTCCTCTGTTTGGTGGGTTGAGAAAAGTTATTTTTGATGAGGCACACAAATCACGGTACTCTATTCATCCCGGTGCGGATAAGATGTACCAGGATCTTAAGGATTATTATTGGTGGCCCAGGATGAAAGGCGACGTTGCTGTTTATGTTAGCAAATGTTTGACGTGCGCCAAGGTAAAAGCTGAATACCAGAAGCCTTCGGGACTTCTGCAACAACCTGAAATTCCCAAGTGGAAATGGGAACAGATTTCAATGGATTTTATAACGAAACTGCCCAAGACACCCAGGGGTCATGATACTATTTGGGTGATAGTTGACCGCCTAACAAAGTCCGCACATTTCTTGTCGATCAAGGAGAAAGACAATACGAGTAAGCTTGCGGAAATTTACATGAGAGAAATCGTTGCACGTCATGGAGTGCCACTCTCAATCATCTCTGATAGAGATGGGAGATTCGTATCAAGGATTTGGCAATCCTTCCAAGAAGCTTTTGGCTCACAATTGAATTTGAGCACTGCATTCCATCCGCAAACTGATGGCCAAAGTGAAAGAACTATTCAGACTTTGGAAGACATGCTGAGAGCGTGTGTTATGGATTTGGGCGGTAGCTGGGACAAAGCATTTACCATTGGCCGAATTCTCATACAACAACAGCTACCACACCAGTATTGGTGTCGCGCCATTTGAAGCCCTTTACGGACGCAAGTGCCGATCACCTTTATGCTGGGCTGACGCAGGTGATAGGCAGCTTGCTGGTCCCGAAATCGTCCAAGAGACAACAGACAAGATTGTCCAGATTCTTAAACGCATCGAAGCAGCTCGCCATAGACAAAAGGCCTATGCGGATCCAAACCGGAAACATGTGGAATTCCAAGTTGGAGAAATGGTGTTATTGAAAGTATCACCCTGGAAGGGGGTGGCACGCTTTGGAAAGCGTGGGAAGTTGAATCCACGTTACATTGGCCCTTTCAGAATTCTGCAAAGGATTGGGCTTGTAGCCTACAAGTTGGACCTACCTGCTAAACTCCATGGTGTTCACGATACATTTCATGTATCCAATCTAAAGAAAAGTCCAACTCAAGTTACCGTTGCTATTCCCACCGACGAGATTCATGTTGACGACACGCTCCACTTCGTTGAAGAACCTGTTGAGGTCACGGATTGGAAAGTGAACAAAACTCGCAGGAGCAGTGTCAAACTCGTCAAAGTTCGTTGGAATGCTAGGCATGGGCCTGAATACACCTGGGAGCGTGAGGACCGAATGAAAGAAAAGTACCCCCACTTATTTCCCAAGAACCCTGCATCTAGTAGCAGAACTTAAATTTCGGGACGAAATTTCTTTAACGGGGGGAGAATGTGACAACCCTCACCAAACCAGGTATCCGTACAAATTAATTAATATTAAATTGCTGCTTAATTACTGTGCTTGCTTGAAACTGTGCTTAAACTGCTTACTGATCTCTGATACATACATACTCATGCATCACATTTTATACTGTCACACTATTATTTATACACTAACCCCAGTGACAACCTTGATGCACAAAAAGCACAGTGAGCACACTATACGGGATACCCAGTAAACATGCTGACATAACCAGCATCAGGCAAACACTGCCTCTAAGGCTAGTATGAGCCGGGAATACATTGCTACACTGGTAGTGAGTGTAGGGCGGTGAGGATTGTAGAACTGCGTCACTAGGTGAGATTTATAGTGACCGGGTGTGCCTAAAACGTACTTTAAATACAAAATTCTGCGCTATATGATAAAACTCAGCATTTTAAATTACTAATACAGTGCAAAAACATTGCAGAACGGTCCCGTATATTTTCCTAAGTACCGGGAATAATTTATGTTACAAAATATATACATAAAGGACCTTTTGCGGTATAATTAAACATTTTAACGGAACGGTACTTAACCGTATAACCGGACATTACCCGGGGCACTAAATTTTTTTGTCAAATACTTTATTTTATTATTTATGGCTAGTCATGATCCCCGTATGCCATAACACCCGCCTAAAATAAATCAACTAACACATATCACATTACTTACACTTATACACTTTAGTCACAATATTTACATAATACCCCCCCCCCCCAACGAATTCATTTCCCCAAGTGGGACCCCACATGTCATAACATCATACTCCCAATCTTCTTGCTTGATTTCAACTCCCTTGTATTAATTTTCTTGCTTGCCTATCTATCCAATATATGTGAAGAATAAATATAAGTAAGGTCCCTTATAAATGTACATCACTTCACAAGATTTTGCAACCCATTTTCACTTAGCTCTCTCTCTCTATTCGGTTCTACTACAACCGAATCCACCACCACACTCCAACATTCATCACTTTCTTCATTTACTTATACCATTCAAGCTTTGAAGATCAAACATGGAAGGTGCAACTTGAAGGCATTGCAAGGGAGCATTGTTCTTGCTTGGTTCTACATCTTTTCTCATCATTTTTTTTTTTACACAAGATTCTTCCCTAGCTAGAGGCTAGTAGTAAGTTCCTTGCACTTGATTGCATCTTGTTCGAAATTATGGCATTTTAACATGTAGTATTGTTGTTTAAACTACAAGATTACAAGAACATTAGAAAATTATGAAACATAAGTTATGAACATAAAATCTACATAAAAGTTTGCTTGTGTATGGTTTATGAAGTGGAATCTTGTCGGTTTAAGGGTTGCATAACACATACTTGATATTTAAAAATCGTTTTCTTGTTTAACCCGCTAATCGGACACTTATAACGCGATTTAATAACATCGAAATCACAAAACAGCATGCTGAGTCACTGTTTCAGCCGCCTTTAACAGGCTGTAAACGGACCTTAAAAACTCGAAAAACGGAATTTCAAAAGCCTAAATCGTGTCATTTCAAAAAACGAAGAAAATGGCGCTGGAATCGTATTTTTCTGATGTCGGTTACTATTTTAAAAATCTGTTTCCGTGACAGCAGCTAAGGCTGTTTGTTACTGCAGAAAATTGGGCTGTGTGTTTTCGATCACAACTTAAAACCTGAACCGAACCAGCCCCTGAAACTTTTATCAAAGATGAACACAGATGTATTTGTGACCCTCGAACTGGATTTTCGACAAACGGACTTACGAGGAATTTTTGGCGAATTATTCCGTAAACTGTGATCAGAATGTAACAAATCTGATCACAGTTCGGTAAACGATTTTCCATAAATTTTTGGTAATGAACGAGACCCCGAAATTTTTACACAATAATTTGTGGGTCGGTTATGACGTTCCACAAAAATTTGGGAATTTTTGGAATAAGTTAAGTAATTTATTTACACGTCCGAAAACAGTCCAGTTTTCACAAATTGAAACTGAAACGACAAGGGTAGTATTTTGCGTGTCAAAACGTAATGGTTAATTGTTGATGATCATGGGTTGATTTCAAAAAGAAAATGATGTGCGTATTAGCACGGACACTCCCGTTTTTAGGGGAAGTTCTGGCGAATTTTTCTAAAAATATCTAGACTTAGAAAAATTATTTTTCTATCGTGTATGTGAAACTTTATATCTCATAATTAAACCTCGCCTTGAGTTTTGACATAAAACTTTAAAGTGTTGGATAGGAGACTTGTAAATGTATTTTTTTTAATACGTTAAGTCACCAAATACATAATACCTGTACGAATACCCCATCCTTGGGAAGGAATCTATTTATACGTTAACCAAGAAATTTAAACACGAAATAGTTGTCTAACTATTTCCCCAAGAACATTAAGACCCTAAGCTAAGGCACGTCCGCTCGTCTAATAGATATTAGCACGTTGTAGGTTGTCGTGCTGCAGACTGAGTTGATTTGCTGTTATTCGAGGACGCATTACTGTGAGTTCATGTCCCCCTTTTCTCTTAACTGTTTTCAGTTTTTTTTAAACTGCGGGGGTGAAATACATGTTACTATGATTACGAGTACTTTTACATGGTATGGTTAGCGTAAGGAGGGTTACTACTTAGATCATGTGAGTGGGTAGGTGGCACTTGAGGCCATTAATCCTCATTGTAGGACCGAGGGGCACGATGCGGTAGATCTATCTGGGTGTAGCGAGCCCAGCCCCCAGGACAAACAGTTAACGTTCCTCGGGGTGACTATGTTCCCGACGCACAAATCCGCTAGGTTTGAGTCTTCCTACTTGCACTTCACACATATCAATGGCCTTGCAAACCATTGGTGATCTCTTTTTCCTTATTTGCTACATACCAGGGATTTTTATACTTACAAGTGTTTTATATACTCACTTACGCATGAACTCGCTCAACATTATGTTGATTTTTTCCAACTTACATGTATTTCAGGGAACTAAGGATCTGGCCCGGTATGCTACGTTTTCCCGCTGTGTTAGAATTACAGGATCATCCATGTTTAGGGATTGCGACTTTTACCTGGACGAGTCGCAAGTCTTAAACAAATGTTATGTTATATTTTGGGGTTGTGTGTTAAGAACAAAGTTTTTATGTTGTAATTTCCGTTGCATGTGTCAACGTATTAAGACAATGTTGTGGTATTTTACTTAAATCAATGGATGATCTGCATGTTTTATTTTCATATAGCTTTGTTGTGATTAAGCTATGGTATTAAGAAGTCACACCAAATTAACCCACGCTTCCGCAAAGCCAGGGTGTGACAAAACCACTCCTAATCCCAATGCCAAGTGTTGATCTCTTATGGAGAGTGACCAAATGAGCCACCATAAGCTTCCGACACTTGTACGGGTGAGATCAAGGCACGTTTCCCGATAAACGATCCTAACGGTGGTGCATTTACTATAAATACCCATCCATACTCAACACAAAAACCCACAAATCTGATTAAGGAAGCTCTAAGTTGGAACCTTCGTTTCATACCTGAGCTATTTTGATCTGGGTTAGCATTCGGGGACCCTTCGTAAGTATTCTTTCGTTCTTTTCCTTATTATTTACTGCTTTTCGAGTCAGAAAGTCAAACTTTGTTTGACTTTCAGCGTTGACCAGTAATGGTCAATGCGAAGTTCGTTAGAACTTCGCAACGTGATTGTAATCACGATGGTTATAGTCCCTTGGGACTATGCCTACTGATTACCACGTTGTCTAGGGTCGTAGGGTAGGCGATCTAATAAATCGCCTATACCTTCGAACCCGACCCAGTTTGGTCGATCATTAGGATCCGACCAAACACATTAGGTGACCATAGTAGGTAGGGAATAACCTTCCGAGGTTATACCCTATGGTCACATCGTTTAAGTAGTTGTATGATAGGTAGTTTATATGCCTTAGGTAAATTACCAGAATACCCTTTTCATGTATAATTGGTAATTAAGCATATGTAACCTAAACTTTTGTCACGTAACTGATTATGTAACATGTTTAGGCATATAACACTTGTCATAGGGCTAGTTAGGCGGTCCGAACGCGTTTCACGCGCACGACACGTTAAAGTAGCATAAGCTTCCTAAACGGGTCGTAATGGGTCGTAAACAATTATGTTAAGTTTCATTTAGCATGTAGGCTTTGTTAAACCATATCACGTGAGTTCCGACACTCATTTGGTTTACAAACCCTAATGCTACCCAGTCTTCCGAGATAGGTCCGGTTTATTAACATAGTTACCTATACTAGGTGCCGTTTGATTCCGAGATCTCTTGCATTGCTTGGTGGTTATCTTTATACAACTGAGCACTCACAAGTGAGTACATAGACCCCTCTTTTACTGTTTTCCAAACTGTTTTGGGGTGAAACACATGTGCCTACTTGTTACTTTCATGCTTTCCTGTTTTCACATCATATACCGACTATGTTTGTTAGTACATTATAGTACATGATTTCATTACATTTCATGCTATGTATGTTGACTGATAACATGCTAAGCACATTGATTTACATTACTTTTCTGCTATGTATGTTGACTGATAACATGCTAAGCACATTGATTTACATGACTTTTCTGCTATGTATGTTGACTGATAACATGCTAAGCACATTGATTTACATTACTTTTCTGCTATGTATGTTGACTGATAACATGCTTAGTACATTGTTTTACATGACTTTTCTACTTTGTATGATGACTTTGCATACTTAGTACATTGTTTTATACTGCATCTCTGTTGCATATGTTCCAGTAACATATGGACACATTGTTTTACAGCTCTACCTTGTATGTTTACTCTAGCATACTAGGTACATTATCTTCAGCACATGCTTACATTTTGGTATGACATTTGGTTTGTTTAACGGGTCTATATAACATTCATTAACATTTGCTACGCCGCTCGGTAGTAGGTAGTGGTACCATAGGACTTGACAAATCCCATTCCTGACATCCCGGGTTTGTTTGGATGTAAGGAATGACTGAATCCGAATACAATTCTTTTGATAACCTTGACTGAAAGGGTTATCCGACTGTCTCAAGGCTTGAATGTTTGCGTTTAACATACTGCATAAGTGTTTGTATCAGTAAAGCATGCATTATTCTACAAAACATAACTTTGATTTAAACCAAGTTTTACTTCAATACTTTGTTTTGTACATTTTTACTTATGGTTTAAGTAGTCTAAATTTTACTTACCATACATATTATTTTGGTTATACATTACTTGACTACTCTTGGACTATAGACATTTGACATGGATACTTGACATAGACATTTGACATGGATATTTGACATAGACATTTTGACATGATTTACATCTTGACATGAACATTTTACATTGTTTGGTTTGGTTTGATTAAGTGATTAAGTAACGATGCGTGTGTAATATGATACAAGCATGGTGGATACGCCGCTGGTACTTCCTATATATAAGTGTTTGTATGGTATTACATATCGTAGCGTTATTTGAATCATTTCAGTTTGATACATATAACATTTTATACAAATAACATACTTTTCACAATTCATTGTTTTACAAACAACTTAACATATACAAACTCATTTTACATGGTTATTCATTTAACCATACATTATTTCTTATTTATACTTATCATCTGATCTTATCATTTTTCAAATGATTTAAAAGACAAAGCAAATAACAAGGTTCATGACTAAACATTTTCTCAAATATAAGTCATGAATCTTATTTTCACAAAACCTATGTATCTCACAGGCATTTTTATGCTGACGTACCTATTTTCACATGTGTTTTTCAGGAACTGTTGCATAAGATGATCAAGATACATATAGGCAGACTTGGGCTTTAGTGACAATAAAAGATGCAAGACTAGTTAATTATGTTGTATTTCCTTGTTTGATTAGACATTGTAACACTTTTAATCAATAAAACGAAACTTCAATTGCCATGGATTTGAAACAATTAATTCTGTTACAACACTCCCCGATGTTTCCGCCACGTTTCGTATGTTCTACGTGGTCGGGGTGTGACACTACTTGTTACATTCATGCTTTCCCGTTTTCACATCATATACCTGCTATGTTCGTTAGTACATTATAGTACATGATTTCATTACATTTTATGCTATGTATGTCCATTTAGTTCATGCTTAGTACATTGTTTTACATTACATTTATGCTATGTATGTCCATTGTGTGCATGCTTAGTACATTGTTTTACATTGCATTTCTGTTGCATATGCTCACCCAGCATGTGAACACATTATACTACATTTTGAACCGTTGTAACCTTTTGACTATGTGAACCGTCGTAACCGTTTGTTTATAGGAACCGTTTGTATCTGTGAACCGTTTGTATCTGTGAACCGTTTGTATCTGTGAACCGTGTGAACCGTATTTGACCATACATAAACATTTCTACAATTGTTAAACATTACTTTGGTGGTTTGGTTTGATTAAGTGATTAAGTAACGATGCGTGTGTAATATGATACAACATGGTGGATACGCCGCTGGTACTTCCTATATAAGTGTTTGTATGGTATTACATATCGTAGCGTTATTTGAATCATTTCAGTTTGAGACATATAACATTTTATACAAATAACATACTTTTCACAATACATTGTTTTACAAGCAACTTAACTTATACAAATTCATTTTACAATGGTTATTCATTTCACCATACATTATTCTCTTATTTATACATATCATCTGATCTTATCGTTTTTCAAATGATTTACAAAACAAAGCAAATTACAAGGTTCATGACTAAACATTTTCTCAAACATAAGTCATGGAACCTATTTTCACAAAACCTATGTATCTCATAGGCATTTTTATGCTGACGTACCTATTTTCACATGTGTTTTTCAGGAGCTGTTGCATAAGATGATCAAGATACACATAGGCAGACTTGGGCTTTAGTGACAATAAAAGATGCAAGACTAGTTAATTATGTTGTATTTCTTTGTTTGTTAAGACATTGTAACACTTTTAATCAATAAAACGAAACTTCAATTGCCATGGATTTGAAACAATTAATTCTTTTACAACACTCCCCGATGTTTCCGCCACGTTTTGTATGTTCTACGTGGTCGGGGTGTGACAGAAAAGATGGTATCAGAGCCAATGGTTATAGGGAATTAGGTTATTAGTAATGCTTTGACCTAGTCTATAACCTTCTTAGGACCCTAACGTGAGTTTACTTGCGTTTAGTCATAAAACAATACCGTCACCTATCCTTAGGCGACGACCACAACAAGAACATAAATTTCAAAACCGCTTTGAAAACTAATCATCTGTTCTAGGATGATTGATTACTAGGTTTTGAACCCTCTATTGTAAGGTTTTGAACCCTCTGTTATATGGTTTTAAACCCCTTTGAATTTTCAAAATCTCGTCAAGGTTTTGGGTTTTAAATAATGTGAACACGTGCAAACTGGAAGGGTGAATGCCTATATTCTGGGTTTTCTGTCTAGGCAAGCACTTCGTATACATCTCATCAGACGCGAGACCAGTTGTGCTTACCTGGGAATTCTTGGGATGAGTGTTCACTTATAGGCGAGCATGTCTTCGCGATACATTATTTTTGACCTATTTACTTTGATTAATCACCGAGGTCGTTTGTTGCTTTGTAGTAACAAACAAATGACCACTATCCTTGCTTTCATCAGATTTGTTTCATCTCATTCTTTTCATCTAATTCTCTCACTCGTTTCATTTCATATTTCCTCTTTTAGAATGCTTCCACGACGCGAAAATCCGGTATCTATTGACGATCTGGCAGCTGTCATTACACAGCAAATGACTGTTGCAATCCCGAACGTCGTTGCTCAATGTTACCAAGCTATCAACAACAATAATGCCCTCTGCAGCTTCAAGACGTTCAACTCGGCCAAGCCATCAAAGTTTTCTGGGTCTCAAGGAGCGACAGCACTTCTGCAATGGTTCGAGAGTCTAGAGAGCACCTTCAGGCATGTACAATGTCCAAATGAGCGAAAGGTAGATTTCGCATCTAGTGTCTTTGAGAAACGAGCTTTGACGTGGTGGAACGGTGTGGTGAGAGATAGGGGTGCCGATGTGGCACTGGCTCAAACATGGGAAGAACTGAGAGCACTGATGATGAAGGAATTCTGTCCTCGTCACGAGATCAGGGCATTGGAAAGGGAATTCGACAACCTTAAGCAAGACAGCGGCGAACATCGAGCATACACTGATCGATATGAGGAGCTGAGCCTGTTGTGTCCTACCATGGTTATGCCTTTGGATAAGGCGATCGAAAAATACATTGATGGTCTCCCTGACTCAGTTCAAGACATTGTTACTGGTAGTAACCCCACTACGGTTAGGCAGGCCATTGAGCTATCTGCAACCCTGACTGAATCTCAGATCAGGAAACGTAAGCTTTTCCGAAAGGGTGACAAGAAACCGCTCGAGGAATCAAAGACCATGGATGAACAGACTGGATCCCTTGAGCGGTCAAAGAAGTAAAAGGCTTCTCAGAACTTCGCCATGGTTACTCACAACGATCAAGCCGCCCCCCCAACCAACCAGCTAAACCCCGTACTAGGAAGCCATACAATGGAACTTCACCTTTGTGCAACCGATGTAACCTTTATCATCATGTTAATATGAAGTACCGCGAATGCCAAATTTGTGGACGTAAAGGTCATACAGCAAAAGTTTGCATAGCAACAGTTGCACCAAATCAAGCTGACAACAAACCTACTCGAGCTCGCTTTCCACCAGGTTCTTGCTACAAGTGTGGCGAGATGGGACATTTCCGAAGAAATTGCCCAAAGCGTGCTAATGCCAATCCAGCACAGGGATGAGCATCTGACCGACAACATCGTTTAGAGATAATCACGTCTTATGTATTATTTTCTTTTGTTGTCAAGGTCCATGAAACAGTTGTTATCATTGTTTATAAATAAATCTTTTATTTACATTACAATGTATTTATGTGGTTGTATGTATAAACAACATATCTCTTTCAATACCGACAATCAAGGAACCGTATTCCTTAAAGGACAGACTACCCCCAAACTTTCTTCCACTTTATGATCTTTTGCATTTTCCACGAAATTCCTAAGTACCCGTTTCTTCTAAGGAAACGAAGTACAAGGCGCAAGTTACAACACTGGACGAATACCCAAAGTACCACTATAAATCCTTAATAGGGTACCTAAGGGTATTTCCGTGAATCCTAAAATTGTTGTGTTCCTTAATTCGACTATTACGTTTCTTTGAAAACAAAATCGAATTTTTGGGAGATCTTCCTATCTCTTCAGATAGATCCCAGAGGACATTGAAGTCCATCGACTGGTTTCCATATCCGTTCTCAATCGATAACAAATTAATAACAAATTAATAACCAAGTTAAACAACTATGTGATTATGTGCTTATGAACATTACAAGACAAACTGTGCGGACTGTGCAAGGAATTACGTAATTATGGATGCATACATAATTATGGAATTTAGTGCACAGAAACCACACCGAGCTTTGCCATGTGCCTAGAAGTTAACTCTATTCAATTCCGTTTCTGAGGAAGCACCCGTTGAATATGACTCCGTAAGTTCATTTTCGTTTCTGAAGATTTGTCCGTTGAGGAAATGAATATCCGTTTGTTTCTCCTTTTCATTTCCATTTCTGATGAAGCACCCGTTGAAAATGACTCCGTAAGTTCATTTTCGTTTCTGAAGATTTGTCCGTTGAGGAAATGAATATCCGTTTGTTTCTCCTTTTCATTTCCATTTCTGATGAAGCACCCGTTGAAAATGACTCCGTAAGTTCATTTTCGTTTCTGAAGATTTGTCCGTTGAGGAAATGAATATCCGTTTGTTTCTCCTTTTCATTTCCATTTCTGATGAAGCACCCGTTGAAAATGACTCCGTAAGTTCATTTTCGTTTCTGAAGATTTGTCCGTTGAGGAAATGAATATCCGTTTGTTTCTCCTTTTCATTTCCATTTCTGATGAAGCACCCATTGAAAATGACTCCGTAATTTCATTTTACGTTTCTGAAGATTGCCCGTTGAGGAAATGAATCCCCGTTTGTTTATTCCTTCATTTCCACTTCTGAAGAATACTCGTTGAGGAAAATGACTTCGTCTGTTCATTTTCGTTCTGAAGAATGTCCGTTAAGGAAATGACAGGATTATGCCTTACATATCTCTGGTGGTTATTTGACACAAAGTCACAAATAGACTCCTACGAATAAATTTCGGGACGAAATTTCCTTAAGTAGGGGAGACTGTGACACCTGTGTCACTGCGACCATCAAACAAATACCAAACCAATGAAATATTGTATTTCATACTTGGGATCTGTATAAATATGTGTATCTTTTACACATATCAATTCTTGTTCGATTACAAGCTCTAAATCACTTTATGGAAGGTTATACGCGCACTGATGCGTAAATATAACCAGTTTAATGCAACAAACACTCCGGAATAGTGAAATAGGCTTAACATACCTTAAATAACCTTTACATAACTTAGAAATAAGTTTTAAAGGCTTTGGTATGGCAAAATCAAGTTAAAACGCTTACAGGGACTAAAGTTGACAAACTGCGAAAGTATGCCAATTTGAACTGTAACAGACATTCCGGAACATGAACATAAGTTAAACATACCCTAAATATCCTTCACATAGCTTATAAATAGGCTTTGAGGGGTTCAGTGTGCTAAAATAAACTTTTGGGTCATTCAGGGACTAAAAGTGTCAAAAAGTGCACAAGTTTGCATTTTCGCGCATAACTTACGTTCTGAATACATCTGGACATCCAAAAATTTATATAAGCACTAAAATATTTTATTTTATTGTTTGGCATAAGAAAAATCCATTCGTCACGTCATTTGGATCGTTTTTCGCGCTTATGCGCATTCCGTCGTAATTAGCCGAACAACGCAACCGTACGGCTAAACGAACCGACATCCGAGATATTTTTGAGAAAATTTTAAGTTCCCTTTACTTTAACTTCATTTTAGAGCTTTGAAATGGGGTTAACGGGCCTTAAACGCGTCGGAAAAGGCCTTATTACACTACAGGGACCAAATCTGCCATTTTTGAAACTTTCTGTGTAGAAACATCGAATCTGGCCTATACCACCTTTGCACATGGTTTTGGGCAATACTATGGGCTGGTTTGATGTGCACATGGTATTACAATACCATGGGTGCAAGTGTATGGCCAAGATTGAAGCACTTTTTCCAAGAAACGATCCTAACGGTTCGGGAAATCCTATAAATACCCCATGCCTTCATTTGCAAAAACCACTAGAATCTTGATTTGAGAAGCTCTAAGTTGAAACCATTGTTTCATACCTGAGCTACTTGGATCGAGGTTAGCATTCGGGGACCCTTCGTAAGTATTCCTTCGTTCTTTTATTGCTTTTCGAGTCTTTTCGAGTCTGAAAGTCAAACTTTGTTTGACTTTCTGCATTGACCAGTTTATGGTCAATGGGAAGTTCGTTTGAACTTCGCAACATGAGTGTAATCACGTTGGTTATAGTCCCTTGGGACTATGCCTACTGATTACCACGTTGTCTAGGGTCGTAGGGTAAGCGATCTAATAAATCGCTTATACCTCGAACCCGACCCAGTTTGGTCGATCAATAGGATCCGACCAAATACATTAGGTGACCATAGTAGGTAGGGAATGACCTTCCGAGGTTATACCCTATGGTCACATCGTTGAGTAGTTGTATGATAGGTAGTTTATATGCCTTAGGTAAATTACCAGAATACCCTTTTCATGTATAATTGGTAATTAAGCATATGTAACCTAAACTTTTGTCACATAACTGATTATTTAACATGTTTAGGCATATAACACTTGTCATAGGACTAGTTAGACGGTCCGAACGCGTTCCACGCGAACGACGCGTTAAAGTAGCATAAGCTACCTAAACGGGTCGTAATGGGTCGAAAGCACTTAGATTAAGGTTTCATTTAGTATGTAGGCTTTGTTAAACCATATGACACGAGTCTCTATACTCGTTTGGTTTACGAACCCTCATTCTATCCGATCTTCTGATTTAGGTCCGGTTATTAACATAGTTACCTATAGTAGGTGTCGTTTGATATCCGCGATCTCTAGCATTGTTTGGTTGTTACTCAAGGACTACTAAGCAAAAATCTCAAGTGAGTACATAGACCCCTCTTTTACTGTTTTCCAAACTGTTTTGGGGTGAAACACATGTGCCTACTTGGTACATTCATGCTTTCCCGTTTTCACATCATATACCTGCTATGTTCGTTAGTACATTATAGTACATGATTTCATTACATTTTATGCTATGTATGTCCATTTAGTTCATGCTTAGTACATTATTTTACATTACATTTATGCTATGTATGTCCATTGTGTGCATGCTTAGTACATTGTTTTACATTGCATTTCTGTTGCATATGCTCACCCAGCATGTGAACACATTATACTACATTTTGAACCGTTGTAACCTTTTGACTATGTGAACCGTCGTAACCGTTTGTTTATAGGAACCGTTTGTATCTGTGAACCGTTTGTATCTGTGAACCGTTTGTATCTGTGAACCGTGTGAACCGTATTTGACCATACATAAACATTTCTACAATTGTTAAACATTACTTTGGTGGTTTGGTTTGATTAAGTGATTAAGTAACGATGCGTGTGTAATATGATACAAGCATGGTGGATACGCCGCTGGTACTTCCTATATATAAGTGTTTGTATGGTATTACATATCGTAGCGTTATTTGAATCATTTCAGTTTGAGACATATAACATTTTATACAAATAACATACTTTTCACAATACATTGTTTTACAAGCAACTTAACTTATACAAATTCATTTTACAATGGTTATTCATTTCACCATACATTATTCTCTTATTTATACATATCATCTGATCTTATCGTTTTTCAAATGATTTACAAAACAAAGCAAATTACAAGGTTCATGACTAAACATTTTCTCAAACATAAGTCATGGAACCTATTTTCACAAAACCTATGTATCTCATAGGCATTTTTATGCTGACGTACCTATTTTCACATGTGTTTTTCAGGAGCTGTTGCATAAGATGATCAAGATACACATAGGCAGACTTGGGCTTTAGTGACAATAAAAGATGCAAGACTAGTTAATTATGTTGTATTTCTTTGTTTGTTAAGACATTGTAACACTTTTAATCAATAAAACGAAACTTCAATTGCCATGGATTTGAAACAATTAATTCTTTTACAACACTCCCCGATGTTTCCGCCACGTTTTGTATGTTCTACGTGGTCGGGGTGTGACAGAAAAGATTGTATCAGAGCCAATGGTTATAGGGAATTAGGTTATTAGTAATGCTTTGACCTAGTCTATAACCTTCTTAGGACCCTAACGTGAGTTTACTTGCGTTTAGTCATAAAACAATACCGTCACCTATCCTTAGGCGACGACCACAACAAGAACATAAATTTCAAAACCGCTTTGAAAACTAATCATCTGTTCTAGGATGATTGATTACTAGGTTTTGAACCCTCTATTGTAAGGTTTTGAACCCTCTGTTATATGGTTTTAAACCCCTTTGAATTTTCAAAATCTCGTCAAGGTTTTGGGTTTTAAATAATGTGAACACGTGCAAACTGGAAGGGTGAATGCCTGTATTCTGGGTTTTCTGTCTAGGCAAGCACTTCGTATACATCTCATCAGACGCGAGACCAGTTGTGCTTACCTGGGAATTCTTGGGATGAGTGTTCACTTATAGGCGAGCATGTCTTCGCGATACATTATTTTTGACCTATTTACTTTGATTAATCACCGAGGTCGTTTGTTGCTTTGTAGTAACAAACAAATGACCACTATCCTTGCTTTCATCAGATTTGTTTCATCTCATTCTTTTCGTCTAATTCTCTCACTCGTTTCATTTCATATTTCCTCTTTTAGAATGCTTCCACGACGTGAAAATCCGGTATCTATTGACGATCTGGCAGCTGTCATTACACAGCAAATGACTGTTGCAATCCCGAACGTCGTTGCTCAATGTTACCAAGCTATCAACAACAATAATGCCCTCTGCAGCTTCAAGACGTTCAACTCGGCCAAGCCATCAAAGTTTTCTGGGTCTCAAGGAGCGACAGCACTTCTGCAATGGTTCGAGAGTCTAGAGAGCACCTTCAGGCATGTACAATGTCCAAATGAGCGAAAGGTAGATTTCGCATCTAGTGTCTTTGAGAAACGAGCTTTGACGTGGTGGAACGGTGTGGTGAGAGATAGGGGTGCCGATGTGGCACTGGCTCAAACATGGGAAGAACTGAGAGCACTGATGATGAAGGAATTCTGTCCTCGTCACGAGATCAAGGCATTGGAAAGGGAATTCGACGACCTTAAGCAAGACAGCGGCGAACATCGAGCATACACTGATCGATATGAGGAGCTGAGCCTGTTGTGTCCTACCATGGTTATGCCTTTGGATAAGGCGATCGAAAAATACATTGATGGTCTCCCTGACTCAGTTCAAGACATTGTTACTGGTAGTAACCCCACTACGGTTAGGCAGGCCATTGAGCTATCTGCAACCCTGACTGAATCTCAGATCAGGAAACGTAAGCTTTTCCGAAAGGGTGACAAGAAACCGCTCGAGGAATCAAAGACCATGGATGAACAGACTGGATCCCTTGAGCGGTCAAAGAAGCAAAAGGCTTCTCAGAACTTCGCCATGGTTACTCACAACGATCAAGCCGCCCCCCAACCAACCAGCTAAACCCCGTACTAGGAAGCCATACAATGGAACTTCACCTTTGTGCAACCGATGTAACCTTTATCATCATGTTAATATGAAGTGCCGCGAATGCCAAATTTGTGGACGTAAAGGTCATACAGCAAAAGTTTGCGTAGCAACAGTTGCACCAAATCAAGCTGACAACAAACCTGCTCGAGCTCGCTTTCCACCAGGTTCTTGCTACAAGTGTGGCGAGATGGGACATTTCCGAAGAAATTGCCCAAAGCGTGCTAATGCCAATCCAGCACAGGGATGAGCATCTGACCGACAACATCGTTTAGAGATAATCACGTCTTATGTATTATTTTCTTTTGTTGTCAAGGTCCATGAAACAGTTGTTATCATTGTTTATAAATAAATCTTTTATTTACATTACAATGTATTTATGTGGTTGTATGTATAAACAACATATCTCTTTCAATACCGACAATCAAGGAACCGTATTCCTTAAAGGACAGACTACCCCCAAACTTTCTTCCACTTTATGATCTTTTGCATTTTCCACGAAATTCCTAAGTACCCGTTTCTTCTAAGGAAACGAAGTACAAGGCGCAAGTTACAACACTGGACGAATACCCAAAGTACCACTATAAATCCTTAATAGGGTACCTAAGGGTATTTCCGTGAATCCTAAAATTGTTGTGTTCCTTAATTCGACTATTACGTTTCTTTGAAAACAAAATCGAATTTTTGGGAGATCTTCCTATCTCTTCAGATAGATCCCAGAGGACATTGAAGTCCATCGACTGGTTTCCATATCCGTTCTCAATCGATAACAAATTAATAACAAATTAATAACCAAGTTAAACAACTATGTGATTATGTGCTTATGAACATTACAAGACAAACTGTGCGGACTGTGCAAGGAATTACGTAATTATGGATGCATACATAATTATGGAATTTAGTGCACAGAAACCACACCGAGCTTTGCCATGTGCCTAGAAGTTAACTCTATTCATTTCCT
>JARYGA010037269.1:0-29615 GCA_030545235.1 Helianthus tuberosus
GAACCCGACTTGAGACCACTCGGTCTCGAGTAAACAGAAACGGTTGGGCCGGATTGGGCCATATACCCCCCTTCGAGCCCAATCGGAACCATTGTAGGGTGCACCACCCAAACCGAGTATAAAACCCATGCCCAAGCCCTCCTTCTCTCATTTGACACTCCCACCATTCACACACCCTCCTACATTCTTTCCCTCACTAAAACCCTAAAAGCTCCACCAACACCCTCCTCTTTTCTTCTTGGAATCACCATCGGCTAAGGAAGGGCTCTCGGACCTCGGTGAATCCCTACACACCTCCACACTTTAGAACCGGTTAGTGTTTCATTCTATGCTAAGAAAATTAGGTGTGCTTAATGATTAAGATGCATGATTAGTTTAGAGGTCTTGTTGTATGAATTCTTGTATGACTAGCGACTTGGTAATATGATGAATGATGTGTGTGAGCTATGGTATGATAATTTCTTGTTAGGATGCTTTTGTAGGGAAAATGATTAGGCTATCCGATCCATGTTAGATGTTTTGTTAGATAATCTTGTTGATCCGATTTATGTTAACCGATGATTGTATGTTATGTTGTAAATATGTTTAGATGAATGATAAAGAATGAATATTAGCCATGTTGATGATGATTATGTGCTAAAGCTAGGGCCGAAGATGATGCCTACATTATGTTTTGACTTAGGATGAATATAGGATGAATATATGATGAATATGTGATGAATGTGCTTGATGAACTATTTGAAGGTCAATGAAAATATTTGAAAATGTGATGTTTGATCTAATTTAGTGGGAATTTAGACAATAAAACATGTTTATGCATTTTTATTGGCTAGTACATATTATCATGAAAACAAAATTCCATTGGATAGTACTTCTGGAACAGGTTCTAGAAGGATTCTTGTGCACGTATCCGAGGTTGCGACTCGAGACTACGTGATTGCGACTCGAGACTACGTGATTGCGACTCGAGACCGCCCGGTTGCGACTCGAGACCAGACCATGACAAGTCGAAACCTCCGGTTACGACTCGCAACCAAAACATGACAACTCGAGACCACGGCGGTTGCGACTCGCAACCAAAACATGACAAGCCGAAACCTCCGGTTGCGACTCGAAACTGTGTGTTCTCGAGTCGGGACCTCCTGGTCTCGACTGGGCTGCTTGTCTCCGTAATTGGGCCCAAAATGTGTGGACTGTGCATACCGTTCTAATTGGTTTCTGTGATGCTGTTAACTGTTAATGTGATCTGATAGGCCCAATAACACTTATGATTTGTATGATAGTTGTTGACGTTCACTGTTTTCACTACTACGTATCAGAATAGGCCCGATAACTTGCTGGATGATCATGTGTTGTGTATGCTATGTGTTAGTTATGTGTAGATTATACGTGAATACTCGTACCCCAACTTGACCTGTATTGGTGACCATGCTAGGACGTGGTGACCTACGTGATTGACCAAGTAAATAATCTACCGAGCAACCCAAGGTGAGTTCACACACTAAAAGCATGCGTCCCAGGGAGGGACACGAACCAACAAAATAATGTTTTCAAACTAGTAATTTCCGGGGGAATATGCAAACGGTACTCTTGTACTACTACATCCGGGGTAGATACGTTTGGGTATTATTTATAAATCACAACTAGCAACACTAAACGAATCTCTATCACATTAAGTCCCTGCTTATAGTACCGATTAATCGCCGGGGGCGAACGGGTTATTAGTTGATAGCGCTATTAGGTTTGACAACCTCACACCGTGACCGGGGGAGATCGGGCGTGAACTATAGACCTTGCATCTCGGTCAATGACGATAGACATTGACCTGGGGCACCAAATCTTCTCGTCAACAGTTTCGGTAATTCAAGTTTAGTAGCTTTCATATGGGGTAGCTCCCCATGACGTGATTATAAATGCTTTACCTAATCAACCTACATTTTCTTTTGAAAAGCTAAAAATGGACATCTCGTGAACTCGCCAACATTTCTGTTGACACCCTACTGCATGCTTTGCAGGTAACCAGTGAACCAGGAGCTTGCAGCTTGGGGATATGTAGTGGACGTCTTAACCCGTGTGTTGGGTTTCAAATAATCTTGAACAATGAACTTTGTTTTGAAACTATTTAGTCTATGCTTCCGCTGTTTGTTTGAACTTAAACTTTTAGAACTTTAAATTATGATGTTTACTAACTACTGCGGTTGGTGAATACTTTTACTACAAATCAATGCTCAGTATAATTGGTGGCTGGATCCTGGTCAGTCACGCCTCCAAGCGGTAGTACTCCGCAAGTGGAATTTGGGGGTGTGACAGATTGGTATCAGAGCCATTGGTTATAGTGAACTTGGTTTTAAAAAGAAGAGTCTTTTTGAGAAAAACCAGACTATAACCCGTGACTCGTGACGACACTACACTCCAAGGGCAAGACTCGGCATACTAGACCTCGTAGCTCGGACTTGTGTTTACTTGCTTGTTTATCTTATATTGACTGCTCTACTATACATACTAGTGTGCCTAATTAGATAGATACACATTTCTCTTCTACCTCATTCTCGCTACGTTACAATATTACACTCATACTGTATTTTCTGGTTATGAAGACTATGAGTGGACGCGGAAGAGGAAGCGTTAACATGACTCAGGCTCAATTCGCTAACTTGCTCAACACGGTGGCTGCAGCTTTCGCAGCTCACCCTGGAGGTAAACTCGTTGCTATAGGATGTTTAGATCCTACCCCCACATCGTCTTTTCACCTCTAAACCTATTCGCCCCATTTCTCACAACAGGTCAGCCTGCGCCTGCGCAACCACGTGTGTGCACTTTCAAAACCTTCATGGATGGCAAGCCTCTCCCTTTCGACGGCACTGAGGGTGCCATAGGCCTTCTGCACTGGATTGAAAAGGCCGAAGCTGTCTTTGCTGTCTGCGAGTGTCCCCCTGCTAACTGGGTTAAGTACGCAACTGGTACGCTTGAAGGAAACGCGCTTTCATGGTGGAAGGCACAGATTCAGATGCTTGGTCTGGAAACTGCTAATGCTACTGCATGGGAAGATTTCAAGAACATGATCAAAGAGGAGTACTGTCACAGGGATGACATCCACAAACTCGAGAACGAGTATTATGCGCTCAAGATGGTCGGATCAGAGATTGAGACCTACACTAAGCAGTCCAACGACTATGCTGCACTTTGCCCAAACATGTCCCAACCTATGTATCGAAGGATCGAATTGTACATCAAAGGCTTGGTCCCAGAAATCCGGAGCCATGTGACCTCGGCCAACCTCAATACCATACAGCCCGTGGTTCGTCTTGCTCACAAACTCACCAATCAGGCTGTGGAAGAGGGCAAGCTGCCCAAGAGGATCGATACTACTGCTGGAACTTCTAGCGATAACAAACGAAAGTGGGATGGAAACCAGGTAAGGATGCTAACTCTACTCAGGCCCCGGCTCAGCAAAGGAAGACTGAAAATAACAAGGGCCCTCAGCAGCAGGGTGGCTATCAGGGCCATCTCCCCAAATGTAACAAGTGCAATCGGCATCACAATGGGCCCTGTGCGAAGAACAAGTGCCAGCGGTGCAACAAGATGGGACATGAGGCCAAAGATTGTAGGAGCCCTCATCCCGCAAGGCAAAATCAACCACAGCAGCAGCAACATCATGGGAACATCAAGGGTTGTTTCCAGTGCGGAGCTGAGGGGCACATTAAGAAGAATTGTCCTCAGTTAAACCAGAACAACAACCATCAGGGTGCTGGGAACAATAACAACAATGCTGGAAATGGTGCTAGAGGAAAAGCTTTTGTGATTGGAGCTGGGGAAGCAAGGAATGACCCCAACGTTGTAGCGGGTAAGTTCCTACTTAATGATCGTTATGTTTCCATGCTATTTGATTCCGGAGCAGATGCTAGTTATGTATCCCTACGTATTAGTAAGAAACTTAAGCTCACTCTTACGCCGCTAAGCTCTAAGCACACCGTTGAAATAGCCAATGGTAGAAACCTCGAGGCCTCACACATAATTCGTAACTGCAAATTAGAGTTGTCTGGACAGACCTTCTGTATTGATCTTTTCCCCATCATTCTTGGAAGCTTCGACGTCATCATTGGTATGGATTGGTTATCCAAACATCGAGCTGAAATCCTCTGCCAAGAGAAAGCTATTCGTATTCCCCGTCCCCCTGGCAAACCTCTTATAGTTCAAGGCGACAAGAGCGGAGAAGTCACAGGCATCATCTCATTCTTAAAGGCCCAGAAGTGTCTACAAAAGGGGCACACCACTATCTTAGCACTTGTAGCCGACACACAGAAAATGGAAAACAGGATTGAAGATTTTCCAGTTGTACGCAACTATCCTGAGGTATTCCCTGAGGAACTACCTGGACTCCCTCCTCACCGTCAGGTCGAATTTCAAATCGAGCTAGCTCCCGGAGCAGCGCCTATAGCTCGTGCACCTTATCGATTAGCCCCCGCGGAGCTCAAGGAGCTTTCTACTCAACTACAAGAACTTTTGGACAAAGGTTTTATCCGTCCTAGTTCATCACCCTGGGGAGCCCCAGTGCTCTTCGTCAAAAAGAAAGATGGCTCATTCCGAATGTGCATTGACTACCGCGAACTTAACAAGGTTACCATCAAGAATCGTTATCCACTTCCCCGTATCGACGACCTGTTCGACCAGCTGCAAGGGTCGAGCTATTATTCCAAGATCGATCTGCGATCGGGTTATCACCAGCTGAGAGTCCGCGATGAGGACATCTCTAAGACTGCTTTCAGAACCCGCTATGGTCACTACGAATTCCTTGTTATGCCTTTCGGAATGACCAACGCACCCGCAATCTTCATGGATCTCATGAACCGAGTATGAAAACCCTACCTCGATAAGTTCGTAATTGTGTTTATCGACGACATCCTAATCTACTCGAAGAGCCAAGAGGAGCATGAACAACACCTACGCCTTATTCTCGAACTCCTACGCAATGAACAACTGTACGCCAAATTCTCGAAATGTGATTTCTGGCTTAGAGAAGTCCATTTCCTTGGACACATCGTCAATCAGGAAGGGATTCATGTTGACCCTGCTAAGATTGAGTCCATTAAGAATTGGCCTGTGCCTAAGACTCCGACCGAAGTTCGCCAATTCTTGGGATTGGCGGGATACTATCGAAGATTTATCAAGGGATTCTCTAAGATCGCTCAACCACTTACGACACTCACTCAGAAGGGTGTTGCTTACAAATGGAGTAATGCTCAGGAATCTGCCTTCCAGGAACTGAAGAAGAACCTTTGTAGTGCTCCTATCCTCTCCTTACCCGAAGGTACCGACGACTTCGTCGTTTACTGCGACGCTTCTATTCAAGGACTTGGCTGCGTATTGATGCAACGCGAGAAAGTTATTGCTTACGCCTCGCGACAACTCAAGGTCGACGAACGAAACTACACGACGCATGACTTAGAATTTGGAGCTGTGGTCTTCGCGCTCAAGCTTTGGCGACACTACTTGTATGGCACCAAGTGCACGATTTACACTGATCACAAGAGTCTCCAGCACATAATGGGACAAAAGGAGTTGAATATGCGGCAACACCGATGGGTCGAACTCCTAAATGACTACGAGTGTGCAATCAAATATCACCCAGGCAAGGCTAATGTGGTAGCCGATGCCCTCAGCAGAAAGGAGACCAAACCCAAGCGCGTTCGTGCCTTACAGCTCACTATCCACTCGAACCTCCCTAATCAAATTCGGGATGCTCAGGTTGAAGCATTGAAAGCCGAGAACATCAGGGCTGAGTCCCTGCGAGGATCGAGACAACGATTGGAACAAAAAGAAGACGGTGCTTACTACGTAGCCGGACGCATATGGGTTCCGCTTTATGGAAATTTACGTGACCTTGTGATGGATGAAGCTCATAAGTCCCGTTACTCAGTACATCCAGGGTCAGATAAGATGTACCACGACTTGAGGGCTACCTATTGGTGGCCTGGCATGAAAGCCCACATAGCAACCTATGTCAGAAAATGTTTAACTTGTGCAAGAGTCAAGGCTGAGTATCAGAAACCATCAGGCCTACTCCAACAGCCAGAGATCCCGCAATGGAAATGGGAGCAGATTTCCATGGATTTTATTACTGGCCTGCCTAGGTCTCAACGCGGAAATGACACCATCTGGGTAATAGTGGATCGCTTAACTAAGTCTGCACACTTTTTGGCTATCAAGGAAACAGACAAGTTCTCTACCCTAGCAGAGGTATACCTAAAAGAAGTGGTTTCGAAGCACGGAGTACCAACCTCTATCATTTCCGATCGAGACGCGCGTTTTACTTCTGAGTTGTGGCAGGCCATGCACAAATCTTTTGGCTCACGTTTAGACATGAGCACCGCTTACCACCCACAAACGGATGGGCAATCTGAACGCACCATCCAAACCCTCGAAGACATGCTTAGGGCATGTGTGATCGATTTTGGCAAGAATTGGGAGAAGCACCTACCGTTGGTGGAATTCTCCTATAACAACAGCTACCACACCAGCATTCAGGCATCACCCTTTGAGGCATTGTACGGCCGTAAATGTCGATCGTCTCTCTGCTGGGCTGAGGTTGGTGACAGCCAGATCACAGGCCCGGAACATGTAGTCGACACCACAGAAAAGATTGCCCAGATTAGGCAACGCATGGCGGCAGCCCGTGACCGTCAAAAGTACTACGCTGATAAAGATAGAAAACCGCAAGAGTTCCAGGTTGGTGAACGAGCTCTACTTAAGGTCTCACCCTGGAAGGGTGTGGTTCGTTTTGGAAAACGGGGCAAGCTTAATCCAAGATATGTCGGACCCTTTGAAGTCACCGAAAAGATCGGTACGACCGCTTACAGATTGAATCTGCCTGAAGAACTGAGTGCTGTGCACAACGTCTTCCATGTGTCTAATCTGAAGAAGTGCCTGTCAGATGAAACACTCGTCATTCCTTACAAGGAACTTACTATTGACGAACAGCTACACTTTACTGAGGAACCGGTTGAGATCACGGATCGTGAGATCAAAACCCTCAAACGTAGCCAAATACCCCTCGTACGAGTTCGTTGGAACTCACGCCGTGGCCCAGAGTTTACCTGGGAGCGGGAAGACCAGATGAAGCGCAAGTATCCCCAGCTGTTCCCAAATGAAACCCCCAGCACTGAAGCTACAACCGAATTTCAGGACGAAATTCCAAATTAACGGGGGGATGATGTGACACCCCGTTGAAACGTTCGCATTTGCTCTAGCTTGTCAGTGGCTGCCTTAACTTTCGGGACGAAAGTTCTTAAAACTTGGGGATAATGTGACACTCTAGGTTTTTCCGAGTGAACGCCTTGTAATTTCGTTATGCGTATATATATGTGTTATTAAATGAAAAGTTGCGTTTTACCTTAATGTGCTATGTGTGGTATATATATATATATATGAATATGTGTGAACCGAACCCGACTTGAGACCACTCGGTCTCGAGTAAACAGAAACGGTTGGGCCGGATTGGGCCATATACCCCCCTTCAAGCCCAATCGGAACCATTGTAGGGTGCACCACCCAAACCGAGTATAAAACCCATGCCCAAGCCCTCCTTCTCTCATTTGACACTCCCACCATTCACACACCCTCCTACATTCTTTCCCTCACTAAAACCCTAAAAGCTCCACCAACACCCTCCTCTTTTCTTCTTGGAATCACCATCGGCTAAGGAAGGGCTCTCGGACCTCGGTGAATCCCTACACACCTCCACACTTTAGAACCGGTTAGTGTTTCATTCTATGCTAAGAAAATTAGGTGTGCTTAATGATTAAGATGCATGATTAGTTTAGAGGTCTTGTTGTATGAATTCTTGTATGACTAGCGACTTGGTAATATGATGAATGATGTGTGTGAGCTATGGTATGATAATGTCTTGTTAGGATGCTTTTGTAGGGAAAATGATTAGGCTATCCGATCCATGTTAGATGTTTTGTTAGATAATCTTGTTGATCCGATTTATGTTAACCGATGATTGTATGTTATGTTGTAAATATGTTTAGATGAATGATAAAGAATGAATATTAGCCATGTTGATGATGATTATGTGCTAAAGCTAGGGCCGAAGATGATGCCTACATTATGTTTTGACTTAGGATGAATATAGGATGAATATATGATGAATATGTGATGAATGTGCTTGATGAACTATTTGAAGGTCAATGAAAATATTTGAAAATGTGATGTTTGATCTGATTTAGTGGGAATTTAGACAATAAAACATGTTTATGCATTTTTATTGGCTAGTACATATTATCATGAAAACAAAATTCCATTGGATAGTACTTCTGGAACAGGTTCTAGAAGGATTCTTGTGCACGTATCCGAGGTTGCGACTCGAGACTACGTGATTGCGACTCGAGACTACGTGATTGCGACTCGAGACCGCCCGGTTGCGACTCGAGACCAGACCATGACAAGTCGAAACCTCCGGTTACGACTCGCAACCAAAACATGACAACTCGAGACCACGGCGGTTGCGACTCGCAACCAAAACATGACAAGCCGAAACCTCCGGTTGCGACTCGAAACTGTGTGTTCTCGAGTCGGGACCTCCTGGTCTCGACTGGGCTGCTTGTCTCCGTTATTGGGCCCAAAATGTGTGGACTGTGCATACCGTTCTAATTGGTTTCTGTGATGCTGTTAACTGTTAATGTGATCTGATAGGCCCAATAACACTTATGATTTGTATGATAGTTGTTGACGTTCACTGTTTTCACTACTACGTATCAGAATAGGCCCGATAACTTGTTGGATGATCATGTGTTGTGTATGCTATGTGTTAGTTATGTGTAGATTATACGTGAATACTCGTACCCCAACTTGACCTGTATTGGTGACCATGCTAGGACGTGGTGACCTACGTGATTGACCAAGTAAATAATCTACCGAGCAACCCAAGGTGAGTTCACACACTAAAAGCATGCGTCCCAGGGAGGGACACGAACCAACAAAATAATGTTTTCAAACTAGTAATTTCCGGGGGAATATGCAAACGGTACTCTTGTACTACTACATCCGGGGTAGATACGTTTGGGTATTATTTATAAATCACAACTAGCAACACTAAACGAATCTCTATCACATTAAGTCCCTGCTTATAGTACCGATTAATCGCCGGGGGCGAACGGGTTATTAGTTGATAGCGCTATTAGGTTTGACAACCTCACACCGTGACCGGGGGAGATCGGGCGTGAACTATAGACCTTGCATCTCGGTCAATGGCGATAGACATTGACCTGGGGCACCAAATCTTCTCGTCAACAGTTTCGGTAATTCAAGTTTAGTAGCTTTCATATGGGGTAGCTCCCCATGACGTGATTATAAATGCTTTACCTAATCAACCTACATTTTCTTTTGAAAAGCTAAAACTGGACATCTCGTGAACTCGCCAACATTTCTGTTGACACCCTACTGCATGCTTTGCAGGTAACCAGTGAACCAGGAGCTTGCAGCTTGGGGATATGTAGTGGACGTCTTAACCCGTGTGTTGGGTTTCAAATAATCTTGAACAGTGAACTTTGTTTTGAAACTATTTAGTCTATGCTTCCGCTGTTTGTTTGAACTTAAACTTTTAGAACTTTAAATTATGATGTTTACTAACTACTGCGGTTGGTGAATACTTTTACTACAAATCAATGCTCAGTATAATTGGTGGCTGGATCCTGGTCAGTCACGCCTCCAAGCGGTAGTACTCCGCAAGTGGAATTTGGGGGTGTGACAATATTTCACACTTGGCTCTTTGGATGAAAACCCTCATTCCCTGGACCTTGCGCCGGTTACATCGGACATTTCGGATGGTCCGCGGAGGACAGAAGCGTAGGTAATCCAAGGACAAGTACTAAAGGTAAAAGTGGCAGAACAATGCACCAATAAGCGTCCACCAGGCTGTATCCGATCATGCTCCACGATTGACAATCGTACAGCAGACAAGAAGGTACACAAGGACGCTTACGTGGCACCAATCAACGTGCGCTGGCAATTGCACCATGATCTCCACTTAGCCACTGATGAAAGAACAGACAACAAGGACAACGGTCAGGCCACGTGGATCTAATCAGCGTGCACCAGCTTCCTTCTCGCCCAGAAGCACCAACGGTCACGGCAGAGGGGACAAAACGGATATTCCTTGTTGTCGACTACAGGCCCAAGGCCCATCAGCCCATCTCCTTCAACACCACTCCGGCTATAAACAAGAACCTTCACCTACAGGTTTAAGGATCCACTTCCTTGCTCTCTCACTCTTAATTACATACTTTTATCCTCAAAGGAAATACTTATTCTCATGCTGGAGAGTGGTTACGAGGAGAACCCCCTATTCCCCTCCTCGTAATGAGCTTAACGGAGTGTTTAGTGCTTTGCATGATCATCACCATCACAACTTGGACGAGACAAAGAATATTAACCTTATTTGTCGAGACAGAAATCACAAGCTAATCACTAGATTAATTCTGTGTTTCTTCATTGGCGCACACCGATTTTTTACAATCACTTTTTCATCTTCTTCTCTGAGCTGTTCTTTTACTCGATCAATGGCTGATCAAGGAATTCCTTTGTTGGTGCATATTTTGTATGTCCGCCACTGTGCGAATAGGCTAGATAGAGCGTGTGTTGAATATTGTATAGATTAGTATGAAAATGGGCCGGTTTTGTAATGATTGTACCCATTCGTATGAATGGCACATTCGTATGAAAGGGACATTAAGTCGTCCAAGTCACATTCGTACGAGAGAGCCCATTCGTCCCAGGAAGTTTCGTGCGAATAGGCTTTGCCTATAAATAGGGATGAGGGCTCCTCATTTGATAAGTTTTGGTTCCCAGAGGGGAAATGCTGGCGAAATTTTTCCAGAGTTTTTCTAGCTTGTAAAATATGTAAACTCTTTCGGTATGAATGAATAAAGCATTCCACCAATGACTATTCTGCTTCTACTCCTTTCTTAGTAATAATATTCTACTGAATCGGTTTTATCAGGGCCAAAACTCCGTCTAATCCGCTGGATCCTGGAATCTCATACTTTCCCACCCATTGGTGCACGCCTTCAAGCAGGTACAGTGGAGGACATCGTGCATGTCCAAAGCCTGCCTATGACGAGTCCACCGAGGGGGGGGGGGGCACAACTGTTGGGGTCATCCGCGCGAGTGGTGTCTTCACTGCTCAAACAATAACCCCAACAAGTCATGACGCTGGTCCATCCGTACCAGCACCATCAAACATATCTGCATTGTTAGGACTGCTAGAGGGAGAAACTCTCGCCTCCTGGTATGCAAAATCTCAAGCAACATTGAATCTGATCTACGCGCAACTGAGCGCACATCAAGCGCTGGTTCAAGCGCGGATACAAACATCTCCTTTTGTGACTCCTGCTCCACGATAAGTGGACAACCAGACTCCAGAACATGCACACGCGCGGAGTCAACAACACGATAGGTCGTCCTCACCAAGAGTACAGAGAGTGCATGACACACGTGACACTTACGGAGAAACAGATAGCAACTATGATAATCACATCATCAACAGCGGAAGCCTCTGTTGAGTAGCCGGCTAGGGCCGCGCAACATAAACAATGAGTGGGAGCACACCGAGGAAGAAGACTCAACATACAACAAGAAGAGTCCTCAGTTTTCAGCAGACTTCAGAAGAATAATGAGGCTTACAAACCACGTGTTCGAATAGCTTACAACCCGTTGGCTGAACACGATTACACCCTGTGTACAGGCGAGTAGTAGCAGCTGAGAAGTCAAAGTCATTCGCGAGATCGCTTTCGCATCGTTGGAAAAGGCCAAACTTCCACAACTAGTCGGTAAGTTTAACGACTTCACTGATCCAGACGACCACATTCAATTGTTTACAAGTGTTGTTGTCGTAGGAGGATGGACCATGCCCATATGGTGCCATCTTTTAGTGCAAACCCTAACAGGGGCTGCACGCGCATGGTTCGACAGCCTCCCATCAGGGAGAATCAAGTGTTGGATAGATTTGCAAGAGAAATTCCCCGCTCACTTCAGCCAGCAACGAAGGTACAGGCGCGACACCTCCGAGGTAATAGACATATGGAGGCGCGAAGGTGAAGGTTTGGAAGAATTCATCACTCGCTTCAACAAGGAGTGTTTAGAGATTGGTGGGGTCAGCGAAGATCACATGTGCACCCACTTCAAGAAGGCCATAAGTTGCGATAGTCTAATCCGGACTATCACAGGAGATGACATGCCAAAAGAGTGGGAAAAGCTGATGGAAGCGGCAAAGATTGTCGCGCAAACAGAAGAAGCCCTAACCGGGTCCAGGTCTGGTCGTTACTCGAAAGGCCACTACTCAACATACCACTACTCAACAGACCACCACTCAACAGACCACTACTCAAAGGACTATTCACACGACTCCAGCAAGCACGACAAAAGGAAAAAACACTCCGTCTGGAGGTTAAGTCAGTCGCACAACGACGAAGGAAGACACCGACACGGTGAAGATGCATGAGCTACGATCGACAAAGTAGGGTATACAAAGGCAAGAAAGGGTTAGACTCAAGAGACACAATGGACTCCACTAACTAAGACACCCCTCGAGGTTCTTATCACGGAGAAGTTGGGTCTCAAAGATCCACCACCAATGCGCAACAAGAAAGGCCAAGACCCTAAATTGTTTTGTGAGTTCCACAAAGATACCGGGCACTTGACCGATGATTGCATTCACCTGCGCATGGAGATCGAGAAATCTCTGAAGAGTGGCAAGTTGGAGCACCTCTTGAAGAACGTGCGTAAAAAAACAAAAAAGATCTAGATGATCAATGGGTGATGTTAGGTCCCGGATTGATCCGAATCGATTGCGAACCGACTCGTACGACGTGCGGAATCCGTGTACGAGTTAGACCGAAACACACGAGACGTACAATAAACGTGATTCTTTGATAGATCTGAAATGATACAAGAACCGTGAATCACCTTGGACAAGCTTTCTCTCTCTCTAGTTTCTCTCTCTAGAACTCTAGCTCTCCAAGTCACAAATGGCAAAAGTTCCAAAAGTCCCTAATTCTAACCCTACCTCATCTATTTATAGGCCAAGGCTTATAAGAGCTTTCTTCTTATTTACATTATTGCCACCTTGCTCTTTTCTAGCTATTTCTAACTATTACAACATAAAGCCTAGAATTTAACAGTTTCTGCTACGGTTTGAGATGACGGAGGCGATAGACATAAATGCACTAACAGACTCCCCCTTGTATATTGCCGCAGTCAATCTCAAACATTCAGACTCGTAGCTTCTTTTCTTTCTCTCTCTTTAGCTCGAACAAAATCCCCGTGGATCTGTCTTCAGCTCCAGCTCCCCCTTTCGGTAAACTCTTCAGGCTCCCCCTTTCATCAAGTGTCCGTGCTTTGGGATCGACACCTGGCTTTTCGGTTACAAGCTCTTTTGGGAAAGAATCCTGGCTCCTATGCACGCTTCCCTTTGAGTTGAGCTTGTCTTCAGACTCCCCCTTAGACTCAGCTGTCGGGATCGTAGTCTGGAATCTGCAATCCTCAAACATTTATAAGTAAAACATTTTTAGATTTCCAGGTATCGTAACCTGGCTCCATCAAACTTTCTAAATCAAGATCCTGGGACTAAGATATAATAATATGAATATATCCAGGAATACTTGATACTCTTCCCATATCAACAATCTTCAAAGATTTGGCAGTTTCAACGAACCGGATCGGAAACTAGCTCTTTTACAGATTTTAACAATATGAGCATCCAAATCCCTCACAGTTAATCATCCAAGTCCAACTTTATGACCTTGGAGATATCACAAACTGTTTTTGATTTTTGATTTTAAAACTTCAAGTTTCAAATTAATGAACTTGTTTTATTTTCAGAAACACGATCAGCTTACTTAGATTTTGAAACTCAGTTCTCAGACATCGGTTGTCGAAAATAAAGCAGAATAATAAAAAAAAACTTTTTGTATTTTTCTGAAAATATAAAGTAGTAAAGAAATATTTACAAACATATTTACACACAATATTTTTGTTTGAGTTTGCATCAGAGGATCATATCAGTTTTTGACAAATCACAAGTACCGTTGAGCTTAGTTACACATTAAGAATTAAACAATTCACTTAGATTGTCGATATACTGATCCACTTAAATTTTCATACAAAGTTCAACTGATTCAGGATACGTTTTAGATGTTTTATGAACTTAAACTCATTCATGTGTCCCACCTCTTGAATATACTCCCGTATCCAGAATCCCAATAATCAGTCTTACAGGTGAGTATACTACAATGATATCTGTACATAAATTAGGTATGCGAGGGCCGAGGGATCTCAGATCGATACTTCCGTATACGCAGAGAGATATCAGCTTCGACTTTTCAGAATGTCCCCTTTAGAGGATCTTTTAGCTACAACAGCAGCGACTATCAATTTTATTGTTTCATCGGCATGCTGAGGGTTTATGCTATGTTTCAAGCATTGCGGAAAGTATTATCCAAGGACTAGGTCAGAACTACCGTTCAGCAGAAGTCCCGGAATAATACCCCAGATATCATTGAGTATAAAGACCTAGTATATCAGATTATGAGACCTCTCAAACAAGATTTCAGGGGTTACCTATATATCCAAGTAGTGTTCCCCACGAAATAAGCAAGTTTGAATTTAGGTTTATATCCCGAAAAAGTTTACTAAATGTATAAAAATCTACTGACACATCGACGGTGAGATCGTTTAACACATTTAAACTTTTCAATTCTTTAGCGTACTGTAACTGTCTACTGATGTACTATCATTTCCTCTTTTTACACAAAAACTCAATTTTGAATTTTATCATGTTTTTGGCTTTTTCAAAATTTTCTAATGTTTTTGGATTTTCTGACAATATTACTCACCCTAAAATTCAAAATCATTTAAAGAAAATTTGACAAACCAATGTAGATAGCTTTGTCTCGCCATCCATTTTCTGCTTTTCATGCACTGATTTGCAGAAAATATAACGTATGCGAAGCAGAAACTATAACGTACCCCCATGATTTACAACCCATTGATTTTCGACAGTTTGAAAACCGTTTTTCAATCTTGTGAAAGTAATCATGTTTGTTCAGCCGTGAGGGTTTCGGCATATTCAATCAACATATTTTTTTTTGTCTTTTTGAATATTTTTGACAAAAACAAAACATATTTTTGGTTTTTCAAAATTTTCAATTTTTAGGGTTTTTGAAATATTGTTTATTTATGTACAGAAAACAAACAAACTCCCTGATTCAGTTGCAGGGTTCAGCAGCCTCCTCTCCTCGTGCCAGGCTGCTCCGACTTTCATTTTGACCTTCAGATTTCTTCGGAAGCACCTGCACATTCAATCAACTCAATTACTTGAACAATTTAGCCCAGGTCTGTTTGACCTTAGGCATTTCAACGCAATATGCATCATTTAACTTCGGAAAATCTTTGTCATCTTGTACAAAGACTTTTTCAATTTTCACATCAACTTTTTCATCTTTTGCCGAAATCATTTGTCTCTTAACAGTCCATGTTTGACCTTTAGGAGTACCTCGTTTGTAAAAATGTGAATCTTTTTGAACATTTTCTTTTTGAACAACAACTTTTGGTTTCCAAAACTGGTTTGGTTTTGTTGTATCAACAATGTTTTTCCAACTTTGTGTTGTTCTTAATTTTGATGTCACAAGTTTCCATGTTTGTTGTGAGTCAGCCTTTGACAATTTCGGCTTCCAAGTTTGCTTTGAATCAAACTTGGTTGACTTCTGATTCCCAACATTCGACTTCTTTTTCGTTTCAACATCAACAGGTGTAAGATTTGGACAATTTCGACAGAGATGACCAATTTGATCACACTTAAAGCATGTTCTCTTGGACACATCTTTAACCTGTTGTTGTTGCTTTTTCTTTTGAGCATAAAACTCTTCATTAGACTGTTGTCTAAATTGGAGTTCTTCTTCTTCTTTCAAACTATTCCCATTAACAAAGTCCATTTTCTTTTGAAAATTCGATTGTAGATTTCCTTTCCAATTCTGTTTCTTTTTATAACCCAACCCAGCCTTCATATTTTTCTTCTTGTAACCAGGTTTGTTATACGAACCTCTATGACTCTTACCAGCAAACTTTGGAATTTCAGATTTATCAATCTCAACCATTTTGAAAACTTTGTCAACCTTTTCTGATATCACATTCTGAATCGGGAAAACAACATCTAAGAATAATTTGTCCGATCCAATCATGGTATAAACCAATCCTTTTGAATCTTCATTCAAATTTTTCTCGGATTTTGAGTGTTTAAGATAACTATCATGAAAATTTCCCTCATTTTCATCTTGTGATTCAGCTTTACCTGTATTGACCGACTCTTCTTTTAAAACACTTTCAACAACCTTACCAACCACCTCTGAATCACTGATATCATCAGATTTGGTGTAAGTCACATCGATGTTGTCGGGTAACTGATCAACCATGTTTATTGCTTTTACCACCTTCTCGCCATCATAGAATGTATAATTATTCTCCAACGGTGGTGGAACCTGATGGTATTCAGATCCAATTCCCTTTTTATTCTTTTCAGACTCTTTTCCATCGGGTGTGATGTTGAAAATACGTTCCAGAATATATGAAGATGAATGATAACTTTGCAATTTATTGACCAACTTTTCTTTATCTGCCAATTCTTGTTTAAGCTTAGCAACATCATCAATATATTGATTTAAAACTCTTTGTTTATCTTCAAATTTGGCTTCAAGAAATTTAGTATTTCTCTGACAAGCACACAATCTATCATCTAGACTTTTAACTTTACTTTTCAAAGTTTCATACGCTTCTTTTACAGTATGATATGACAATTTCATTCCATCATATTCTTTTTGCAACTCTTGAATTTTGTTATCTTTTGGAATACATTCGTTGCAAACAGCTGAACATTTTTCTTTCAATGTATTATTTTCTTTTTCAAGATAATCACATTTTTGTTTCAGCTTTTCATTTTCTTGTTTCAAAAACTTTTCATTTTCAATCATCTCATGACATTTTTCTTTGAAAATCTTTTCTATTTTTGTGAATTCAATGTCTCTTATTTTAAACTTTTCATCCTTTTCAGTACAAGCACTGCACGTTTCCATGCATTTCTTGCACTGTTGTTCAGCTTTTTTACCAATTTTATCAGAAGTATCAGTTTGAGTAGTTACCTCAGCGATTGGCACTGTAGTTTCCTTTACTTGTGAACTCTGAACTTCCTCAAACACCTGCTGCTTCTCTTCAACAACTTCCTCAAGTTTCTCATCAGTTTTCTTTACCTCATTTACCAACTTTTCACTCTCATTCACAATCTCCTCAACTGTCTTCTTCTTCTCCAAACTAGCATATATCACCTTCCGAATGCCTTCTTCAACTTTCTCCTTGTACCTTGGAATCTCCCTAAGGCCTTTGCACCAGACACTTACAGTAGGTATAGCAGCAACTAATGCATCAAGGTCAACCTTCTATGGATCAACCGTCGGGTTTCCCTGAGGATCAATATAGCATTCCTTTTCTTTGCTCCACCTGCCTGCTAGTGTTGCTTCTTTGTAAGCATCATACACATCATCCAATCTAAGACGAGCATGTCTTTCTTCACGAGTAAGTTTCACTTCAGCAACCATAGCTTTAGCCTTTCCAACATCTTTATCATGTTGACTCCAATCATATCCTTCATCATCATAAATTCTCCATTTTTCTTCTATCTCATCAACAAATTTGTTCCAATCAAAATTTTTATACACAGATGATACAGATCTTTCATAGTCTGAATTATCTTCACTTTGGTCACGAATTGACAAAACAACTCTTTTCTCTCTAGAAGTTCCTTCTTCAATCTGCTTTCTGGTTGGCTGCTCATTGTTCTTGTGATAGATAGCCTTTTTGTAGTAATCTTCATAGAACGGATTCACGCTATCATCAGCTTTGTTGTTTGTGCATTCTCTTTTGAAATGACCCTTTTGTTTACACTTGAAACAAGTAACTTTGTTCTTATCAAAACCTATCTTCATTTCTGGGCCTTCCAAACATCTTTTGCCAGTTATCTCCATGAATCTTTGAGCTCTTCGAATGACACTCGCCATGCACCAGCGAATATCCATGAGTTCCATTTCTTCTGGATCCACTTGATCGTAATCCTCTTTTGTCATGTTAGGATTTCCGATCTTTCCTGCAATTAAACCTTCGTAAGATACCAGAATAGAGGCTAAGAAGCTCATATGCTGTTGAGCAAATTCATTATTCAAGAGTGGAGAATTCTTCCAATCAAAGTTGGAATTTGATTTTGATGATCCTGATGTGGATGAAGAATGATATCCTGGATCATAACTTGAAGACGTGTTCTTTGATGAATCACCATTCTTCTCTGCAGTAAAACCAGTTTTGATCCTTGGAAATTCATTGTTCTGTAGCAACCCTCTGCGATAGTACAGACCAACATTCTGTTGATAATTAGAACTAGACACCTTGTTTTGTTTTTCAATCAACAGATCATGTCCCTCTATCTTTTCAATCAGAGTCTCTAACGTCATTGTATCAAATTTATCATCATTTTTCAACACAATCACATAGGTTTTCCAATCGTCCTCATTTGGTAAAGCTTCCACAAGTTTATCCACCATTTCTTCTCTCTCTTTGTGAATTTTAAACCTTTCCAATTCAATTTTCAGATGATAGAATCTTTCTATCATTTGACGAACTGTTTCATTCTTCATGCAACTAAACAAGTCAAACTCTTTCTTTAACAACGATATTTTGTTTTTCTTGATATCTTTTCCACCTTCAGCTTTCAATTTTAACGCTTCCCAAATTGATTTGGATGTCTCACCATACTGAAGTAATGAGAAAGTATCCTCTCTGATAGATTGTTGAAGAAGAGTTTTCATTCTCAATTCAGCTGAATGTTCCTTTTTATCATCTGCCGTAAAATCTTTAAGTGTGATCAATTCACCTTTTTCATTTTTCGGTTTTTCATATCCAATTGTTAAACAAATCCAGCTATCATATGCATAAGCTTGCACCCAGTTTTCCAATCTCTCATACCACCAGTGATAATCTTCGATATTCATGAGCGTTGGTGGTCTCTGATGATTTCCGTACACCTTATCATGATTCAAACTCTCCGATATTACCTTTGTAGCACTCTTTGGTGTTACTGGAATATCTTCAGATGTAAACGCATTATAAAAAGTGTTATAAAACTCTTCGCCAATTTCCGACATCTTCAAAATACTTCTTGAATTTTCGTTCCTTAGGTTTTCTTTTTCTTTTTTTTTATCACTTCGAATCGCTTCAAATCACAGCACCTTTTAATCACCTGAATCACAAACAAACAAACACAATGAGTTTAAACAATATCAAACAAATGAATCGGACGAGTACTCGAACGAGTAAATCGACACAAGTCAACAGTGAAAATAATCGCGTGATAACGTTGTCCGTTCGGATGAGATTGCTATCCGGATGGAGATCCGTGCGGATGAGGATCCGTGAGATGTTGTACGCACGGGTGGGGATCCGGAAGATGTTGTACGCACGGGTGGGGATCCGTGTGACTAAGGTGATGCGTACGGGTGATGTAATACGTGCGGATATTGTAAGCTGACTCTTTGACACAAACTGACAAAACTTGAGTTGATCGGTTGTCACTTTGACTTTTCGACTTATCACATGTAATACAGACAACTATTCTTGGGCAATGATAATCACGTGATATCTATTCAATATCAACTTCACATGCAAACTTGCAGAATGATCACGTGAAAAGATTATTAAGCAAAGCAACACTTGATGACACCTGTACCTAGTCACATACTCACCGAATGAAAATGATTACTTTGACTGACAAACATAACAGTGTTGACTTAATAACTCGCTTGGATGAAATGCTCAGACGCTGATTGTTGTTCGTGCGGACGAGTTGTACGTGCGTACGAGTTGTCCGTGCGTACGAGTTGTCCGCGCATACGAGAAATGATGCTATCCGCACGCACAAGTTGTCCGTGCGTGTGGCAAGTCAACAAGTCAACACGTATGGCTGAAAGTAATCCGTGCGGGTGGGAATGATGCTATACGCACGGGTGGGCTATCCGTGCGTATGAAGTTGACCTTTTGACCACAATTAATAACCGACAATCTCACTTACAACCTGTTATCTATCACATGCACTCACTATGGTCACGTGCAAACTTATTCAAAAAGACAAATTCACATGGAATGATTATCGAATGCACAAGTTCACTGATTGCAATTAAAAAATCACATGTACTACTGAAAATGTTGACTGACAAGTCTTGAAAGTTGACTAAAATGACAGACACGGTCGAGTGAAATGAATTAACACATATTGTTATCCATGCGTGTGGTAGGGTCAACAAAAAGTCAATACGTATTATGTCATCCGTGCGTGCGACTTATGCGTACGGATAGGTCAACACTCAGTCAACGCGTATGGTCATCCGCACGGATTGCCATCCGCGCAGAGAACAACAACCGTAACAGCAGCAACTTTTATCATTTTTCGATCAAAAAATCTCAAATTTCTCACAAAATACTTTGAATTAAAGTCTGAAATTTTATAGGCTTATTGATTAGTTGTTTTCGCACATCATATCAGAAAATCATCAATTTTTAACCGTAAAATCCTTGTTAATTTTGCGTTTTTCTGTTTAAAACGTGACAGGGATGAAAAAGTGAAAAATTGATCGAATCTGATGCGAATGGAGATCTGAAAATGATGAAATCCTGTGCGAAATCGTGCGTTTGATCCTTGAAACCGAGCTCCTGCTCTGATACCACTTGTTAGGTCCCGGATTGATCCGAATCGATTGCGAACCGACTCGTACGACGTGCGGAATCCGTGTACGAGTTAGACCGAAACACACGAGACGTACAATAAACGTGATTCTTTGATAGATCTGAAATGATACAAGAACCGTGGATCACCTTGGACAAGCTTTCTCTCTCTCTAGTTTCTCTCTCTAGAACTCTAGCTCTCCAAGTCACAAATGGCAAAAGTTCCAAAAGTCCCTAATTCTAACCCTACCTCATCTATTTATAGGCCAAGGCTTATAAGAGCTTTCCTCTTATTTACATTATTGCCACCTTGCTCTTTTCTAGATATTTCTAACTATTACAACATAAAGCCTAGAATTTAACAGTTTCTGCTACGGTTTGAGATGACGGAGGCGATAGAAATAAATGCACTAACAGGTGATCGATTGGCTCATCGCATCACACCGCAAATAAACATCGGCGAGACCGTCCGTGACCAGCTCTATGGCTCAAAGGCGGTTATCCCAGTTAAAATCAAAAACCCATCTCGCTTGATGGCTGTCAATGCAACCGATGGTGAATTCAAGAAGTTTCATCCGTGATAATGAAACGTCTGATGCCAACAAGGCGCGTATCACACACGTACTTCAGATGGTTACATCCATCTACCTAGGACACAAGACAACAGAGAAAAGTTTTACATGTAATGCATCACCTATGTAAGCGAGGGCCACACACCTAACAAGTTTACTAACACGAGTGTTCGTTACATACTTTTTTCCTCGTTATTTCCTATAATACTTACAAATTACAAATGCATGTTCAACTTCTACTACGTGCAAAAACACTACAGTAAATTACGAGCTCATGAACTAAGCCTCCAAGGTTCTCGTGAACATAGCGCGGAACCGGGCGATGATGTTCAAACATAAGCCACTTAAATTCATTCGCGCTTCTTCAACGAAGTTGCTAACACATGCAATAATTGTAATTCAGCAGAAAACAGATAAAAAAAGTTTGTTACATTCATAAGCGCAACCGCGTGAGGTTACATATGCAAATGAAAAAATTTTAGAAGGCAGCAGTGCCCAAGTAAAAAGTCCTACAAACTACATTCAACCTTCACTCTGCGCCGTCAGCATCGGCCTCATCATCATCGTTCGTTACTGGAACCGTCTCTGGAGGCTCATAAATGGCCCTTAGTCGCACAACATAATCTTCATGCTTCAAAGCCTCAGTGACTTAGTCCATTATGGGCAAGGAGATGTTGTCGTATGTCACGGCCCCCGTCCCGGTGTGACCCGGTCCAGGAGTCGCGGGACAGAAACCCATGGTATTTATTATTTGAGTTGACAGCGGAAGTTTAACATGATCGTTTAAAACTTGAAAATGCCCAGTTATTTTATTTCATAATTTAGGACAAACCCCGTAATTTACAATAGAGGAATTTCACGAGGAAATTCCCTGTTTTACAAAACATGTTTATTTATTTAACTGAGCCACCACTTCAAGCTTTATTAGTGCTCCATAGCACTTTTCCTTGATTCACAGTAGGTCACCTGAGACATGTTTTAAAAATATTTTATCAGCGGGGAAATACTGGCGAGTCACTCAATTTTGATAAAATGACACATAGCTATGAATTACAGCATAAGAGCGATTACAATGGCTATTATCTTATTTTTATCTGGCGCCGTGTCACACCTTGGTGACGATGGTCATACCACTATTGGGTCCTTTCACCCAAGTAGTGATGATTATCACTTTTAGGTTGATGAACCTAACCGTGAGAAATTAGTAATGTGCACAATACCCCACTAGCCAGTGATTCAAGATAACCAAGACTTAATCCCTGTAATTATAACTGGAAAACATTTAGGTATTGTAAAGCACTTTTGGTAAAAAGAGAATGACTCACATTGCAAGTTTAGTTGGGCAGAGTTTAGCCTACTGATAAGCCTGATAACAAAATTTAAACAACAATGCACACGAAACTAGGTAAGTAACTTAATACAACATTTACGATAAGCTCACGAGATTAAAACCCTCACGAAGAATGACAAAGTATAGCCCTGATTTGGGCAGCACTTAAACATCCATTGGATTGGTTTCAATCGATCGGACATTGTATCGTAACAGTGATCGAGTTAATACCTTGTATTCGGAGCAGCGTTTCCCATAGAGAAATTGTGTTTTTAGGCAGTAAACTTCGCTTTTGATCAAAATTTTCGAGTGCAGATGAACTGCTCATGTCCCAGCAATTTATATCAACTTTTTGAGTTTTACGCGGCCCGCGTAAGCCTTAACAGGCTTTTACGCGGCCCGCGAGAGCCACCTAGTCTACGACTAGTGTCACACCCCGACCACGTAAAACAACAAAGCGTGGCGGAAACGTCGGGGAGTGTTGTAACAGAATCATTGTTTCACAACCATGGATTAAACAATTTTGTTTTATTGAATTATATGTATTACATTACATTGGAATTAGAAACAAAACATGAACAAATAGACTTTCATTGTTATTAAGTCACTAAGGCCTCGTCCATTCCTATGTGAGCGTACACAAATATCATCATCAATCATCATCAAACATCATCAACTATGGTACCTGAAACACACGTGAAAATACGTCATCATAAAAATGCCGGCGAGTACATAGGTTTTATATGAGTGTCAGATTCATGGCTTGTTTTACATGTTGCAATACTTATATAAAAACCTTGTTTTGAAAAGTATAGTATTGCGACATAATTAACCAACTCAAATCAAGTTGTTTATAATTTATAAAATCTCGTAGCCATGATTCTTAACTCCAAAACATTTGTTTTATTAAATCAAATTCTAAAACATCTCGTAGAAACTCGTTAATAAAAATCGTATGATTTATATTATTCAGAAAACATCATTGTGTGACATCGTTTCAAAATCGTTTACCCAAGTGATCTAGATAATCCAACGATATATAATGTGTTAAAAGCACTTATATATAGGAAGTACCAGCAGCGTATCCACCATGCTTTTAACACATTACACCCGCCCCGTTACCTAATCACTTCCCTAACCCAATGGCTCAAACAATTACAAATGGCTCACATAAATCAAATGGTTATAAATGGTTCACATAAATCCAACGATTACAAATGGTTCACATAAATCCAATGATTACAAATGGTTCACATAAATCCAATGATTACAAATGGTTCACAAAAATATCTCGGATGTCGGTTCGTTTGGTCGTACGTAACGAGGACAGAATTCCTTCATCATCAGAGCTCAAAGCTCTTCCCACGTTTGAGCCAGTGCCACATCGGCACCTCTATCTCTCATCACACCATTCCACCATGTCAAAGCTCGTTTCTCAAAGACACTAGATGCGAATTCTACCTTTCGCTAATTTGGGCATTGAACATGTCTGAAGGTGCTCTCTAGACTCTCGAACCATTGCAGAAGTGCAGTCGCTCCTTGAGACCCGGAAAACTTTGATGGCTTAGCCGAGTTGAACATCTTGAAGTTGTAGGGGGAATTATTGTTGTTGAGAGCTTGGTTACATTGAGCAACGATGTTCGGGATTGCAGCAGTCATTTGCTGCGTAATGACAGCTGCAAGTTATTCAATAGGTACCTGATTTTCGCGTCGTGGAGGCATTCTAAAAAGGGGAAACAAGAGAGAAAACAAATGAAATGGCATTGGGTAAGAATAGGATGTTACAATTACCGACCAAAATCATGGGTGATGGTCATTTGTTTGAACCACGAATCAAACAAACGACACACAAAGGTTGAATCAAAGCAAATAGGTCCTCATAATGTATCGCGAAGACATGCTCGCCTATAAGTGGACACTCACCCCAAGAGTTCCCAGGTAAGAGTGACTGGTCCGATATTGCGGATTTGTACGAACACTCTAGCCTTAGACAGAAAGCTCAGGGTACAGGCACCCACCCTTCCAGTTTGCACGTGTTCACATTATGTAGCCCTAAACTTTGACGAGAATTTGAAAACTTTGAAGGTTCGAAACCTTATAGTAAATCATCCTGGAACAAATGATTACTTTTCAAAGCAGATTCAAATTTTGTGTTCTTATTGTGGTTGCTGCCTAAAGATAGGCAACGGTATTGTTTTATGACTAAACGCAAGTAAACTCGTGTTAGGGTCCTAGGAAGGTTATAGTCTAGGTCAAAGCATTACTAATAACCTAATTCCCTATAACCATTGGCTCTGATACCAACTTTTCTGTCACACCCCGACCACGTAAAACAACAAAGCGTGGCGGAAATGTCGGGGAGTGTTGTAACAGAATCATTGTTTCACAACCATGGATTAAACAATTTCGTTTTATTGAATTATATGTATTACATTACATTGGAATTAGAAACAACACATGAACAAATAGACTTTCATTGTGTTGATGCACAAGAATGTCTGTTGACTGCATCTTCATCAAGTCTTAAGTCAAGAAAGTCAAGAAAGTCAAGATTAGGGTTTTTAAAGTTAATTTCGCTATTATGTACAATGTTTATAGGTGATTTCGCTTTTATGACACATGGTGATTCCGCTTATACGGGCATGCCATATAAGCGAAATCAGTTACAAGTGATTTCGCTCATATGGTCATGCCATATAAGCGAAATCTGTTCTACTATAAATACCTCACATGTGTCATTAGGTTAGGACATTGGAGCGGAATCATCTCATGTAATAGGTGCTAAAACTCTGTCAAAATTGTATCAGAAAGCATTAATAAAGCAGGAATTGAAAGGAATAGATGTTGTTACGTTGCGTATACTGATTCCGCCTTTATACGTGATGATGAACTGCCTTGACTGATCGTTTAGGGTCACGATACGGTCCAACAAGTGGTATCAGAGCTTCAGGACGAGGAGTTCATACTACTTCAGCTGATTCGACATTATTCTCTCATTTCTACTCAATTTCTCTTTTATTCTTTCGAATTAAACAAGTTCCTACGGACATAATGGTTTGAAGTTCAAGTATATTGTGCGAAACTAGATTTTAAACAATCTGTAATAGTATCAGACCTTAAAACAAAGTAAAACTCAATCAATTTTTAACAAAATTCGATCAGGTTACGAACAGGAACTTCAAACTCAGATCTGGAACAAATTTGTGGTCGAAATTGAACATATTACATATCACTGTGATCGGAATTAAGTGTAGTACAACCCTTGAAAGTTTCAGAATAAAATTTGGCTTAAAATTTGGTAAAAACGTGATTTCGCTTTTGTGAACATCGAGTGTTAAAAGTGCTGATTTCGCTCATACGAACATGTCTGATTTCGCTCATACGGACATAGTGATTTCGCTCTTTCGGACATAAGTGATTTCGCTCAAAGGGACAATCTGTTATTTCGCTCATAGTGACATTGTTGTGATTTCGCTTATCTGTCACATATCAGATTTCGCTTTTGTGTCACATTGAGTGATTTCGCTTATCAGTCAATCTGACTGATTTCGCTCTTGTATCAATATTTTTTCAAAAATTCAAAATCTTACTAAGTGATTTCTGATTTTGCAGGTACATTTACGATGGATGATCTTTTCATGAACCCGTTTAGCGATATGTACGCATTCGCTGGAGATTCCGGAAACAACGATACTTCGTCAAGTAATGTGAATGATAACCCACCAAAAGGGAAGAAAAAGGAAGCTTGGGAATCGGAAAGTGCTTTTGGAACATTCAATAAACCCCCAAAGCTAATGGCTATTGAGGAATACAGTCGGTGGTCCAGAAAGTTTGAAGATTGGATGATGGCATTTGCATTTCCAAGTTGGAAAAGTCTGAAGAATGGTTATGATCAAGGAAACAAGAATGGTGAAGTCTTAATAGCTACTGATGAGATTGAATCATTCGTAGCCGAACAAAAGTGTGTGGCATTGTTATTTCAGTCTGTTAGGGAGGATATCATCTCATTGATAGACTATTCAAATGCTAAAGATCTTTGGGCAAAGTTAGAAAAGAAATGTTTAGGAAGTACTGAAATCGTGAAAAACAAAAAGAAACTTCTTAGGAAAGAGTTTGATATGTTTGGTTGTCTTAAGAATGAGTCAGTTTGTAAAATGATAGAAAGGTTCGGTCATCTGAAGCTGGAATTAGCAAGACATGATATCAGATATTCTGATGAAGAACTTGTTGACAAATTGTTCGATTCATTACCAGATGAAATGGATTGGAGGTATTATGCACTGATGCTGAAGAATACAATCAAAGCACCAGAAGTGTTGACTGTGGATTTGCTGATTGAGAAACTCGAGAGTCATGAGTTGGAACTGAAGAAGACATATAAAGTTAATCATTCATCTTATCAACAGAATTTGGATCTATATTATCCAAAGAGCATGATGCCGAAAGCTACTTCTCCAAAGACTGCGTTTTCTGTTGAAAATGTGTCGACAGCCGGCAAAGAAAATCAAAGTGGTCAAAGCAATGGAAGTCATAGCGGTTATCACAGTGGATCTCCATCTTCTGGAAATTATCCAGATGCAAAGAATCGTTTTCAATGTAACATCGCGATAGATTTGAAGAATGCTCAGAACTTTGATGAGGAATCGGCCAAGCAGCAAATGATTTTCCTAGCATCGGTGTTGGAATCATATGAAGGATTGGTAGCTGGGAAGATAGGCAACACAAATCTGACGAAAGAAGATTACGATCAGATTGATCCGGAAGAAATGGAACTGATCGATATTCGTTGGGCTATGGCAAGTGCTGTTCGTAGAGCACAACGTTTTATGGAAATTACCGGAAGAAAAAAAATTGGTGGTGCATCTACCAAGCTGGGGTTCGATAAATCGAAGGTGACTTGCTTCAAATGTAAGCAGAAGGGTCATTTCAAACGAGAATGTCGAAACGCTTATGCTGATGAGCTGGAGAATCCTTTCAGAGATGATTACTACAAGAAGGCGATTTATCACCAGAATAAATCCGAGCCGCCTAGATTGAAGCAGGTTGAAGACAACAGAGAGAAATCTAGAGCTCTTGCGGTGATTTACGATGATGAGGGATATGATTGGAGTCAAGAGGTTCTACCAGAAGAAAATGCGGTTGGTTACGCATTCATGGCGAAAAATGAACCAATTCCATGGAAAGATGATAGAACTGAAGAGCAGAAGTATAGATACAGAAAGATGATTTCGGAAAACAAAATTACTAGACTTTCTGGTATCTATTTGGAAGCAAAGAGAGCCAAAAGATGGGATCCAGACAGAGAATGTTATCTTGATGAGTATGGAAATATTGCAATCGATCACAAAACTCTCGATCTGGAAGCCTTAATCAAGGAAATGAAAGAAGATGATGAGTATTGGCAACACAAATGGTGGGGAACTCCAACCGAGAAAATGAAAGAGGAAGCGAAGAAAGAAAAATAAGAAAAAGAGATGAAAGAGAAAGAAGAGATCGAAAAATCAAAGAAGATTGATACTGGAGTTATCGATACTACGCAGGAGTTGAATGCAGAGAACCTGGGAAAAATGGCTGACAAAGTACTGGCTGCTAAAGCACTTGAGGTAGACTCTAACTCCGTGTCTGAGTCAAAAAGCCAGGTCAGTTCAGATGTGTCAACAAATGCGTCAGGTAAAAAGATCGAAGGAAATGTTGATTGCAAAAATTGCAACAAAGAGTGCAAATTTTGTAATACTGTCACGTATCTCAACGGTGAGAAAATTAAAGATCTGACAGCAAAGGTCAGAAGCGTTGAGAATCAGATTCTTGGTCGTGACAAAACACTTAAAGCTTCAACTGAACGAATAAGAGAATTAACTACTCAAATTGAAACTGATAAAATTGATCATGATAAAGTTAAAAATGAAAATGAAAAGTTGATTCTTGAAAACCGTCAGATTTCTGAAAAATTTGAAAAACTCAAAAGCACAATGAAAGATTGTGATGATCGAAATGGTAAAACTTTTAAAGAAAATGAACATTTAAAAGCAGTGCTTAGAGTCAAAGAAGAATCAATCAACCAACAACTGGATGAAATCGCTAAATTGAAACTTAAAGTTCAAGAGGCTGTAATCGAAAACGAGCGAATCCAGTTGAAGCTTAACAGTTACAACTCTGCAAGCTTTGTTTTGCAACATATCATTCCCAAACCCATCGGGAAAGACAAAGCAGGCGAAGATGTGTATTGTGATGGAACTGGGGTGGGGTTTCATCAAGTTCCACCACCTGTTCTTGATAATTACACGAAAAAGCAATCTGGGTTGGTTGAAATTGAGGAAGAAAAAGAAGTTAAACTTCCTGAAAACATTGATGTTACTTTTACATCATCTGATGATAGTGTTCAGACAGAGATTGTTAAGAGCACAGCTGAAAGTGTTTTGATGTCTGATTCAACTGAAGATGATGGGTGTTTCTTAGACAAATACATTCAGAAATCAAAGTCCAAAAACAACTTAAGTGATGAACCGGGTCTTGTGATGTACAAGATGGCTGGATCTGATAAGTTGTATTCGGATTCTGAGTTTCCAATTGAGAATGTTAATGTGAAAAAGTTGACAAAAGTGTTCAAATTGGTTGAAGTTGAATTGTCAGAAGTGAACAGTTTGAAACAAACAAAAAGGCAAATGAATTTTGAGAAAGATAAAGCTTATTACAAAAAGCCTGTTGTTCCACCACGTTTTTATAATAACAATCGAAACAACTGGTCGGGTGGTTATAGGGATGGTAAGAGTTATCAAAAAAAGAGTTTTCAAAACAAGAGGTTTGCTGAAAAGAAAGTGTTTGTGAATAGTTCAAGTTCACTTTCTGATGAGGAAAATGAAATTTTTTCAAAATCAATTAAAGAGTTCTTTGAGAAAAGAGCT
>JARYGA010037270.1:0-27274 GCA_030545235.1 Helianthus tuberosus
GAACCAAGTATCGATCCAAGGAAATGGGCGGAGAATTAGTACTAGACCTTTGTCACTAAACTACCGGTAAAAACATAGGTTTTGTGATTTTAAACTAAACTAAATTAACATAACCAAATACATAATAAAAACATAATAGATAGTAGATAAAAAGCCTTGCTAAATACACAACCACAGCATGTCAACTAAGTCAGTTTTGGCACTAGAAGCATTCGGTCAATTTTCCAATTTAATACAATTAGTATCCCTTTCGGGAATCCTAACATGACAATCATTCGGAAAGCTAAAACGATAAACACACTTTAACCACCTAAAATTGTTCTTTAACGTGCAATTGATAAATGTCTATGAAAATCTCTTAAAAATAAGTTAGTCAGCCGTTAGGATTATTCTAACCTCACTTAATCAAGGAAAGCGACACCGATAAACACAATGCAACCACCGAGATAAGCATAATGTAGATTAAATCACAACCGAGTTCATTTTACAAATCTTACACAATAATTCACTAAGATAGCAATTTTGGCCTAAACTACTAACTAAGCTAATAAATCATGGCAAGAATTTATAACGACACCATCTAACCCGTTTAGGCCCTTACGTGACGGCAAGCTCTCTTGATTAACAATAATTACATTTTATTAAATCACTAACCATTTCTAGTATCATGATGCATACATTTAAACCAAGCTAATCTAGTTAACCAAGTTCAAAGTCTACTAATACAAGATTAATTAAGCTTCATTTTTCAACTATCTTAACTAACCAAGCACTAATCATCCAACACAATTACTTATAATCAAGAAATCAATATCAATAACAAGGTTGCAAACTAATCATCAAAGATAATCATAGAAAATACTTCAAATGTCATTACAAACCAAGTTTAACAAACTAATGGTTATAATCTAGCAAGGGATTGTTGTGTTTTTGCCCAAAGGCTACAATAATACATAAATCATAATCTAAGTACTTGAAAGATTAACAAAAACTTGGAAAGATTAGAAAATCCAACCATAAACAAGTACTAGACTAAGGATCCAGGTAGTAATCGAGCTAAACGGGATAATGCGGCTTGAATCCGGGTGAAAGCTAGTGCCTCCGGAGCCTTAAAATCGCCATTGGAGCTCTCCAAAAATCCAGAATTTCCCAAGATAACGAGCAGAATGTTTCTGCTGTGTTTTTATACATTTCGCTGATGCACGGTCGTTCCCCATATGGAACGACCGTTCACTTTATTGAATTATTAGACATGGGTCGCCATACTGCATACGTCATCGGAATCTTTGACCAGATCTGAAATTGCACGGTCGTTCTTCGGGATGGAACGACCGTTCAGTTCCGAGCTATGTTGCACGTCAGGTCGCACCGACCGTTCAGTTCCGAGATGATCATCGATGTCGGAGATGCACGGTCGTGCATCAGTTGGAACGACCGTTCCACAGGCCCAGTTCAGAATCCTTAACAGAATATCCGCAGATTTGTCGTTTTGTCCGGAAAGTCCTCGTTTTTGGTATCATCTTGTCTGAAATGCAGTTTTAGGCCTGTACACACAAATGTAGATAAATAAGTATCCGAACGACGGTTTTACGGCCAAAAACGCATAAAATAGGGGTAAAACGGGGGACTAAAATATGTGTAAATTAGAGTGTATCAAATCTCCCCACACTTAAACCTTGCTTGTCCTCAAGCAAGCTAAACTAAAAAGCAATAAAAGACATAAACAAACAAGAACGATAATTTACACACTATTTTATTGAAAACTAATATATAAACGGTTAGCCGGTTTGTCGAAAGACAACATCAAAAGATTCAAACCCAACAAGCATATGCAAGTTTAAAAAGCGACAACCAAAAAGCCGAGACTAAACATTTAATTGACTCGCATGTTAATCTTCACCGAACTCACAATGTTCACACACACTCGGTCTTATTTATGAATCATACATAAAATGTGTATGCGTAAACACTCAACGCCTAGTCAATGAAATGTGCAATATCATAAGCTTGTCATAAGATCTCGTCTCCACCAACTAACATGCAAATAAGTGTAAATCAAGAGGTCTTTACGGGTTGTAACGTTAGGCTTGGGCGAAGGGTATGGAAGTGGACATTTAAAATGGCGAAAACGGTTAAAACTCGATAGTAGCGTTTAACTAGCAATAAACAATACAACTTTACATACAAATGCCTTAAAAAGGCGAATAAAGCGCAATCGAGCTAATCAACAAGATTTTTAACATTTAAGCATTCAAAATTGCTCGATTTCTATCAACTTCACCCTATTTTAGGGTGTTTTATTTTCTGTTTTTTTTTATTTTTTTTTTTTTTTTTTTTTTTAATTTTTTTTTTTTTTTTTTTTTTTTTTTTTTTTTTTTTAACAAACTATACAATGAAATATAAATACTAACAAGCTAGTTAAACTATTATTTTAACCGAGTTTCAACACTAAAAAGGGTTAAAAACATAAAAGGCTAAATTTGGTTAAGTAGGCGATAATGTGGGTAAACAAAGGTGAACGGGAAGGCTCGACATGGTTAATCCTAAAGGGTAATATAAGGTGAACGGGAAGCACAACACAAAGAACAAGGTACACAACAAAGGGGTAATCTAAGTGCCTCTATCACGTTTACACAAATCCGCACGTTCATGGTCTTAACAAGCATACTAGTGACAAGTTCTAAATTGCACAAAACATCCGGCTCACTCCTATATCCGAAATGAACAAATATATAACAATCTAAGCTCAAATATGCTCACGTAACGGAAGGAATGGGTAAAAGTGTGAAAACTATCATGTAAGTCTTTCTTTGTTTGTCACGCTTTCCGGTTTCCTTTTTCAAAAATATTTTGCTTGTCGAGTTTTTATAAAGTCCGATGCTTTCTAAAACATAACCAACCGGTTTATTTACCAACATAAATACAAAACACAAGTATTTTTTTTTTTTAAATGATTTTTCTGATTTTTTTTTTTTTTTTTTTTTTTTTTTTTTTTTTTATATGAGGACAAACAAAGCTAATGTTAACAAAGTTAACCCCCTCCCCACACTTGAACTTCGCATTGTCCCCAATGCGAGACCCGAAATATAGAGAAAGGGGTAAAAAATACTCCCCTCAAGATGATGTTGGTGCCACGAGACTTCCGAAGCTCTAACTGGTACGTGCTCCGGTCCAAGATCCGATAGATAAAATCTGCAAGTATGTCGTGTACACCCAAAACATAACAGAAAAAGAAAAACCAAACAACCATAATGTACATAAATGCGAATATCCAAACAAAACAGAAAGGAAATTGTTTGAAAATACATATCCGGGGTGTTTTAAATACTAAGTCAAAATAAACACCCAAATAAAAAAAAAAAAAAAAAAAACAAAGTACTGAAACATAAACCACCACCAAATGCTACCACTGCCGCAAACTACTCATCATCATCATCGTCATCATGCCTCGTGCCAGATGGGCCCTGATCGCCATAGCTAGGGGGGTTCCATGGTGGGAACTCCGGCGGGTGCTGAAAATAGTTGGGGTATGCGTGATGCATCTCCCCGAACAAATAAGAAAACCCCGCAGACACCCCCTGGTATAGAGTATCCTGGCGCTGCCAAATCTGATCCTGTGTAGCCCGAATATGTTGCTGATCGGCCCGAATCTCTTGCTGGCTGGCACGAATATCGTCCTGGCTGGATCTGATCTGATCGAAGTATGTACCATGCTGCTCCTGCGTGACACGCATGTCCTGGAACTGCTGGTAAAAAGTAGGCCAATCCTCATGCTGCTGAAATGCATGATGCTGCGGCGAGTGTGGTGGTGTCGGTGGCTGCGGCTCGTGCTGCTCTCCCATCTCTTCGTCCTCATCCTGATGTACCTCCTCAGCTGGAGGCAACGGGTCCCATATCTCCCCATTCAAACCCCTTAACCTATCTATCCAATCCAACTCAGCAATAACCCCCATAAACTTCAAAGACCGGATATCAATATGCACCCCCTCAGTGATCAAGGTGAGACCCCTAAGCACCCCCGGCGTCATTAATCGCTCATTGTACGCGATCTCGGTCACGTACTGACCGCCGTGGATCTCACTATTGTGGGTCCGCCCTGAACACTTAACAAAGTACTCAGCCATTCTCGCGGCAAGGTTGATCGGTGCTTTGTCAACCAACGCATAAAGAAATAACAAATCAGGTGTTGGACAGTTACCTTGACTGTCCATGCGTCCGCAAATAGAATTACTGAAGACATGGTGCATCACGCGCACCAGAGGGTCTCGAAGGCGCGAAGCCTTTGACATCCGAGGGTTGTAAGGGCCCCCAATAGTGTTACGCGCCCAGAATGCATCCTTCTCCGCATCACTAGGGAAGTTGAACCGATCGTTGAAGACGTCGGGATCATCCATGTCCTCCCGTGTATAAATCCCAAGCCTACGTCCTAAACGACCCACCGACCATGTATGCCATCGGCCACACAACCTGAAGGTGACCCGATTCTTGTAGCGGAAATCGGGCTCTGTACGTGCAACTGGCCTTTCATACTGATATGAGGCGAAGAATTCGATGGTCAACTCCTGATAAACCGGTCGGTTGCAACCGACCAAGTTTGCAAGTGGGCGGGTCATCATTTCATCTAGGCGATCATACTGGTTGAGGTCACGCATAACCTCCCAGTCCAACCAACGGGGTTCTCCAAACTGATCGCGCCTCGCCCACAATTCATCGCGCTTCGCGATGCATAGAGCTTCCTTCTCGATGTTGGGGTTAAATTGTAGGAAAGGGTGATCCATCTGCAATGGGGAACGATGTTAGGAAGACAGAAACAGGAGAAAAATGAGTTGAAAACAAGCGAGCAGCCAATTATGAAGCTACTGTCCAAACTGAACTGGCAAAATGGCACGGTCGTTCTCCGGGACGCACGGTCGTGCGTCACCGAGAACTAACAGGCCAGACCAGCCGATATCGTGAATCAGCCGGAGATGCACGACCGTTCCACCCGAGGAACGACCGTGCACTTCCGAATCTGCAGAATACGACCCCTGAACTTAGAAAACTCAGATTTTTCAAAATTTCAACAAATATTGGGTCAACAGGGGTCTGCAATTCAACCGGGTGTTCACGATACTTCGATTTAACAAGGGTTAGGGTTTCGATTTGTTTATGAAGAGAACCCTAAAAATTCCTTGAAAAATCGGGAGAAATCTACACTAGGAAGAAAGAAAACAAGAAATCTAACACTAGAGACGTACCGTGCGAAGTTGGGTGTTTGATCGTGCGAAAAATCGTGGGAAACGGTGAAAAATCGCCTTGGAACGAGCTGCAGCTGCTAGGGTTCGCGAATGATCGTTTTAGCAGCAGATAATGGTATATATAGTGTGCAAAATGACCAAATTGCCCTCAGCCTGTCGCACGGTCGTTCTCCGGGTGGAACGGTCGTGCGTCACCGAGGTCGTTCAAACCCAGCAGCGTGTTCTCGGAGATGCACGGTAGGTGCGATCTGCCGTTCCGGCTTGCTCGGCATTGCACGATCGTTCCATAGGGTGGAACGACCGTGCATCAGGTGCAGATGCAGATTTCTGCTGAAGCTATTTCCAGCACCCTTTTCGGCCGTTTTTCGCCGTTTTTTTCGACACACCAACTGTTCTAACAATATTACAATACAGAACCTTCGCCTGGTACGTACGGAAACTAAACAAACAAACGAAAACTACCTAACTAACCTAAATTACGTTAAAACTACAAAAACAAATAAAAGGACAGTTTTGCCCTCATAGCGCCAAAGACGCTCCTGCTGCATTTTTGTCGGCGAGTCAGCAGCGTAGACTCATGCTAAATTTTTGTCGACGAGTCGATAGCAAGACTCAAAGCTAAATTTTTGTCGGCGAGTCGATAGCAAGACTCATGTCCCCACACTTTACGTGTGCGGGCCATTACCACGCCCCTTCGGGTTCTGCTCCGTGTTGCCCGGAAGACCACCCGGGGGTCTCTCCGACAACATTTTTGCCAACTGGCCCACTTGATTCTCGACATTCTGAATGGAAGCCTTTTGACTCCGCATTTCTCCTTCATTGACCAAGAACCGCTCCTCATGCTGCTGATATCGCTTTTCAGCCATTTGATTAGCACTATTGGAGTTGTTCAGCAGTTGTGCCATCATTTCCTCTAACTTTACATTGCTTTGAGAGGCGTGCGGCTGTGAACTGCTTCCTGAGCCTTGATTATGATATTGAGGCTGAAAGGATTGACCATGAGAATGTTGTGGCGCGGGAGCATGTTGAGCAAAACCGGGCGCGTTCTGGTTCCCAGAACCAGATTTCCACCCAAAGTTTGGGTGATTCCTCCACCCTGGATTGTACGTGTTGCTGTAGGGGTTATTTTGGGGCCTGTTTTGATTGCCCATGTAGTTCACCTCTTCGTGACCGGTAAACATAACACCCTGCTCACACGTACCTGGCACATGTGACACTCCACACTGGTCACATCCAGGGCCAACTTGCGCGGCTGATTGGGATTTATCGAATTTCGTTGCCAGAGCTGAGATTTGAGCAGTAATGGCTGTGTAATCGTCCACAGCGTGAGCTCCTGAGCGAGATGATGATGATGTAGCCCGACCTCTATCGCCTTCCCGGCGTGAGCTGGATTTCAACGCAGCTTTCTCAATAATATCATATGCTTCTGCCGGCGTCTTTGTTCCCAGATCGCCTCCTGCGTTAACATCTAATCGCTCCTGCGTGTTGTAGCTGAGCCCCTGATAGAAAGTCAAAACCAGCTGTCTCTTGGAATAGCCGTGATGTGGCACATCAATCAATAAATCCTTGAATCTCTCCCAAGCTGCATGCAACGATTCGCCCTCGTCCTGGCGAAATGAAGTAATCCGGTTTCGTAGCTTGTTCGTTTTCTCAGGAGGAAAGTATTTATGCATAAACTGCTCTGCCAACTGATTCCAGGTCCTGATGGACCCGGCTGGAAGTGACATAAGCCAAGCTCTGGCTTTATCACGCAATGAAAACGGAAACAACCTCAACCGAATCGCATCCTCCGAAACATCCCTAATCTTGAATGTGGAGCAAACATGAAGAAAAGCCGCAATGTGTCTCCCGGGATCCTCGTGCTCTCGCCCGTCGAACTGCACTGAATTCTGCACCATGTTAATAATACTAGATTTAATTTCAAATGAAGGTGCATCAATAGTGGGTCTAATAATACTGGGCTCCAAGCCTTCTCGTCCGGGCTGATTCGTCTCATTCAAAGGTTGATTATCGTCTGCCATGATTTCGTCCCCCGAGTTTTCGCTTTCAGAAAGTATCACCGGGTCGTCAATCGCGTTTGCAATCCGTTGTGCAATGACACGTGCCCTTTCTCGAAGCCTCCTACTCCTCCTAAGATTATGCGCTGGTTCGTCAACCGGCTCAGCAATATTAGGCGCGGGAGTTGAGGACATTAACCTGCAAACGAAAATTTCACACAATGAATATTTTATTACTATATAATAATTCTGCCCTATTTTTTTTTTTTTTTTTTTTTTTTTTTTTTTTTTTTCCAGCTGAATAGAAGCAGAAAATTATTATAAAAGGGCTGAAAATTTTATAAAAATCCGAAAAATAGCCCGAAATTTTATAAAAATTCAACAAAATAAATAAATGAATCGACTAATACAAAAATGGCTTTAGGGTGCCGAAAACCCAAAGAATAAGCGAATAAATGAACCCGGATCAAATAAACAAATGAAACAAAAATACCGCAAAAATGAATAAATCGAATAAAACAAGAAATATTAACAAATAAATAAACAAATAAAATAATCAAGAAATTATACACAAATATTAACAAGTATTTACACCGATAACCAAATGACTCGGGTCGTTCCTAAAACTCGCCATTTCCCCGGCAACGGCGCCAAAAACTTGACGTGTGCGTATATATACATAATATTTGCAATGAATTACACACGATTGGGTTTTAAATTTATAAAAGTGATTATTACTTTTACATCAAAACACACACGAAAGAGGCAAGTGTACCCCGTCATATATGTAATAAAGTATCGGTAAGAACCAAGTATCGATCCAAGGAAATGGGCGGAGAATTAGTACTAGACCTTTGTCACTAAACTACCGGTAAAAACATAGGTTTTGTGATTTTAAACTAAACTAAATTAACATAACCAAATACATAATAAAAACATAATAGATAGTAGATAAAAAGCCTTGCTAAATACACAACCACAGCATGTCAACTAAGTCAGTTTTGGCACTAGAAGCATTCGGTCAATTTTCCAATTTAATACAATTAGTATCCCTTTCGGGAATCCTAACATGACAATCATTCGGAAAGCTAAAACGATAAACACACTTTAACCACCTAAAATTGTTCTTTAACGTGCAATTGATAAATGTCTATGAAAATCTCTTAAAAATAAGTTAGTCAGCCGTTAGGATTATTCTAACCTCACTTAATCAAGGAAAGCGACACCGATAAACACAATGCAACCACCGAGATAAGCATAATGTAGATTAAATCACAACCGAGTTCATTTTACAAATCTTACACAATAATTCACTAAGATAGCAATTTTGGCCTAAACTACTAACTAAGCTAATAAATCATGGCAAGAATTTATAACGACACCATCTAACCCGTTTAGGCCCTTACGTGACGGCAAGCTCTCTTGATTAACAATAATTACATTTTATTAAATCACTAACCATTTCTAGTATCATGATGCATACATTTAAACCAAGCTAATCTAGTTAACCAAGTTCAAAGTCTACTAATACAAGATTAATTAAGCTTCATTTTTCAACTATCTTAACTAACCAAGCACTAATCATCCAACACAATTACTTATAATCAAGAAATCAATATCAATAACAAGGTTGCAAACTAATCATCAAAGATAATCATAGAAAATACTTCAAATGTCATTACAAACCAAGTTTAACAAACTAATGGTTATAATCTAGCAAGGGATTGTTGTGTTTTTGCCCAAAGGCTACAATAATACATAAATCATAATCTAAGTACTTGAAAGATTAACAAAAACTTGGAAAGATTAGAAAATCCAACCATAAACAAGTACTAGACTAAGGATCCGGGTAGTAATCGAGCTAAACGGGATAATGCGGCTTGAATCCGGGTGAAAGCTAGTGCCTCCGGAGCCTTAAAATCGCCATTGGAGCTCTCCAAAAATCCAGAATTTCCCAAGATAACGAGCAGAATGTTTCTGCTGTGTTTTTATACATTTCGCTGATGCACGGTCGTTCCCCATATGGAACGACCGTTCACTTTATTGAATTATTAGACATGGGTCGCCATACTGCATACGTCATCGGAATCTTTGACCAGATCTGAAATTGCACGGTCGTTCTTCGGGATGGAACGACCGTTCAGTTCCGAGCTATGTTGCACGTCAGGTCGCACCGACCGTTCAGTTCCGAGATGATCATCGATGTCGGAGATGCACGGTCGTGCATCAGTTGGAACGACCGTTCCACAGGCCCAGTTCAGAATCCTTAACAGAATATCCGCAGATTTGTCGTTTTGTCCGGAAAGTCCTCGTTTTTGGTATCATCTTGTCTGAAATGCAGTTTTAGGCCTGTACACACAAATGTAGATAAATAAGTATCCGAACGACGGTTTTACGGCCAAAAACGCATAAAATAGGGGTAAAACGGGGGACTAAAATATGTGTAAATTAGAGTGTATCAATTGCGAATACCAGACGGTGTGATAGAAGCGCCATATGAGGATTATGTATCTTAATATGTTCCATTGATTGCTTCCATGCCTGATCAGTATGGGGGTTTAATGCATGGGACCACAAAGATATCCCGATGGTCATATGGTATTAAAGTCAACTAATGGTATTCAAAGAAGATATCCAGAATGGCATTGTCCAAATAAATGTTCTCGATTGAGGAATTCGTGGACTTGTAACATAAATGTGTCACTTATTTGACCCAAGCAAAGATGAATGAACTAGAGCCTGAGATTTGGGAAAAATCTCTGCAACCTCCTTGCATCTTGATTATCTTCTCTTAAGATTACCCTGTTTACCTCCTGAAGGGCTAGTAGAGTTAAGAATTATATTCCATATAAGGCTGTATTAATATGAAATCTCCAAGACGGCTAGTACCATCATTGGATGAATCTAAACCCTGATTAAGTGAGTTTTAAAATAGAGAATTCATATAGCCTAACTCAATGTTCTGAGAATTCAGTATAGTAATTAAGAAAGACGGTTTATTTTGCTTATGCAATGACTACAGCGACCCTAATTAGGCAACAACTAAGAATTTTCCATCAGCTACCCAGGATCGTCGATTTGTTCGACTAATGGCAAGGATTAGCTATTCCTTAAGATTAGTTTTAAGCAATGGTTGGAATAACCATCTCACCTTAAATTAAGCTTTTCTATAATAGTTGATATATAAGTATCAAGGCTGCTCCTTTGAAGATCTTGTATAGATGGAATGTTAAACATCTATTAGTAAACAGAAGATTGGTAAGTCCAATTATCCGGATCTGAAAGTTGCCTTGGAAACAACGAATAAGATCATACAAATTCATAATCATCTGTAAGTTGCCAATATTCGGTAGAAAATCAAGGATTAATGAAAGTAACAACCCTCCTAAGTTCTTGCTAAGGAATAAGGATCAACAAAAGATATCACCCTGAAGGGTGTACCAGTTTGTTAAATTATCAGGCTAGTTAAGCTCTGAATATATAGAATCATTCGAAGGAAATCGAATGTATCAAGATCAAATAGCTTATAAGCTAAACCTATTTAAGGAGCTTGAAGGAGCTCGCGATATATTACACACTAATAAATTTAAGGATGTTTTTCACCAATAAGTCGAGAAGCATTATCACATAATGATATGCAGATTTATGATAGGATGAGAAACCTGTATCGATTGAGGATCGACATGTTAAGAAGCTTCGAAAAGGATACATGTACCTATTATAGAGATCAACTTGGGAACTTTGAGAGGCTCCAGATATGCTATAGAAGTTAAATCCATTATGCGACAAAAAGTACTTCCAGCATTTTAGCAAATCTCGAGGTCGAGATTTCTTTTAAGGGGGTGAGGATGTAACACCTCGTAAAATCACATCCAATGATGTATTGACACGTGTAATAAACCCTAATGAAGTCAAATATTGAATTTAAGGGACTAATTTTTTGAAAAATCGAAAACCTTGATTATGAAAGGACTGGAAGTGTTAGCATACCTAAAATAAGTTTCTAAATAACCTCTTACGACAATTATATTTTCAAACGAGCCACTTGTTGATCAAGTGTAGCCGTTTGCGTAATTAATTGAAAGTTTGCGCAATAAAGGGTTAAAAACGTCAACATGTTAATTCTTACCTCTGAGTGACCTTTTAACCAATCGAGAGCTTCATGATATTTGATTATACTCTCGGGGATCCCAAATAATGCCCGTCTAAGGTTTTTATGCCTATAAGTAAAGTTACGCGCAACTTTGCAAGTTAGAGGGACTAAAAGTGTCAATATGTTTAATTATACCTCTGAATGACCTCTTAGAGAACCCGAAGCATCGTGATGTTTAATAATACTTTCAAGGATGCCTAATATGGATTAGATGAGGCTTCAATGATAATAAATGATGAGATGCGCAAGTTTGCGCAATAGAGGGACCTAAAGCGTCAACTTTTTTATCTACGCCTTTCGGTGACCATCTAAGCGAAGGAAAGTGTTGTAATATTTAAGTATATGCTTGGGAAGGATAAATATGGGCCATGGAAGGCTTAGATAACATTTAACGGCATTTCGCGCTACTTTGCGCAATTTAAGGACTATATGCGTCAAACTGCAAAAGTAGGTCAATTCGTAGGTTATCGGACCTTCCGGGATATGACCATGAGTTAAACATACCCTATTTATTCTTTATATAGCTTAGATATAGGCTTAGAGGTGTTTTATGCGCAAAAATAAACTTTCAAGTCCACCAGGGACTAAAAGTGTCAAAAAGTGCACAAGTTTGCATTTTCGCGCATATCCTCCGTTCTGTATATCTCCGGACACCCAAAAATTTATGTAAGCACTAAAACATTTTATTTTAGTGTTCGGCATCATAAAATTCCATTCGTCGCGGAGTTTGGATCGTTTTTCGCATCCGTTCGTATTTCGTCGTAATTAGACGCACAACGTGACCGTACGGCCAAATGAACCGACATCCGACATGTTTTTGAACATGTTTCATGTCCCCTATGTTTACACACCATAGGGAAGCCTTAAAATGAGGTTAAACGGGCATTAAACGTGCCTAAAATGACTTTAAAGGCTCACATGGACCATTTCTGTCAGTTTTGAAACTGCTGTTGCTAGGCTGGATTGTCAGGCGGGCCGCGTAAGGCCACACAGACACTTATGCGGGCCGCTAGGCCTGTACAGAACGCATAACTGCTGCAAACAGCCTGTTTCTTGCGGTTTTCATGTTCAATCTGGTTTCCTATACCCTCAACTCGACTCTAGGGGCTGCCCATGGTATAATAAAACCACCCAACACTTGTTGTGATCTGGTTATAGCTCCCCAACACTTTTCGCGATCATACGAGGTCCCGAAAAGTATAAAAAGGAGGTGAGTTCACTTGTTTCCTTCACACCTTCTTTCCATTCTGCTTATTCTCTGAATTCTTGGAGGATCTTGAGCTTCTTGAGAACCTCCTTCAGTCCTTTGGACTCTTGTAAGTAATCCCTTCATGCTTAGTTTAATTATTTAGCATTTTAAACCGAAAAGTTAAGCATTATCGATAAACGCTTTGACTTTTAAACGGTTGAACCATGGTTCGCAACGAACATGGCTACGTGACCGTAATTAGGTAGATGATTAACCCTGAAGAGGGCACCTCCTAATTACCACGTTTACTTAGTTTAATTGTCGGGTCAAATAAAGGTCAAACGGGTTAGTTTTAAATAAAATACATAACTATTAATATAAAAGCTATAAAATCAATTTTCTCACTTTAATAACTTGGTGAATATTAGTTGAACACGCCTAAGCATGATTCAACCCGACAATTCTAAGTATAGGCTCGGTTCGGAACCGAAAGTCGCAAAAGTTGATTTTTGCTTTGACTTTCAGTTCTAACCCGATTTAGCTTAGTTTAGATATACCTTAGGATTCCATTAGGACCATATTATAGGTTAGTATAACCCTCCGTGGTTATACAACATGGTTCCATAGAAATCCTAGTTCATGCATGTTTCCGTTAAATGCCTAAATGTTGACCGTTATGCCCTTTTGACCTTAAAACGATATTTCTGAAAATGTGAGAGGATAGAAACCTTCACTTATGAATTATAAACTTGTCCCTAAAATTTGACATCAGTTCGAGGTCTAGATTAGGAGTTATGCTCATTAGCGTAAATGAAAAGCTTTTTATTAATTAAACGGCATAATTAGTGTATAGCCTATCTAAACCCAAATTTTAATACCAAAATTTTTACCCACTAATATAAAATAATATTTTGGGATTTTTGAATATTTTTATTTATTTTTAGGCTGAGCATAACTTAGGGTTATAGCATTAATTCGGTAATTACCGGTTTTGCCCTTCCGGGCTATAAAATGAGTTTTACAAATCCTTTTGACCCCGAACCTTTTTCTACTGATATAATATGATAAATAAAATATTTTGAGCCTTCTGAAATAATAAAAATATCAGCTTTCTATACAAAACCCGGAAATGGCTCCAAATCGCCTTTTTAAGCGTTTTTAACGCATAGTATGTATCAAAACTATTTTAAACATATAAGGGCTGATGCCTACTGATATATTTAGTAAATTTTTATATTTTAATAGTAAGGAAAAGTTTTAAACTCAGGTTTTCAGTTTTGACCTTTTAAAGCCTATGTGAAATTACCAAAATGCCCCTGCGGTGCATAGTATGGTATAATTAATAAATTTCACATATATAGGATACCCTACTGTTATAACTTATTAAATTAAGTATGTTTACTGATTAAATCAGACCTGTAACTCAAAATGATATTTAATCTCTTTTATAACCTCTAAAATAACCAAAATACCCCTGCGGGGCATAAATTGGTTTTAAATTCGTTTTGGGCATAATGGAAGGTATCCTACTGATGTCACAACATATTTAAGGCATATTAACTTAGGAAACTTGCATATGACTCTTTTGGTTACCCGTTACGCACTTTTCGCGTTCGGATCGGCATATGTAGTTCATTTGCATATATTAGCCGAAACGGGTCAAACCACATCGTTTTTGTCTCAAAATCTAGAATGTGTTTAAGTTACCCATATTAAACAAGTATACAAGCTTGTCGGGTCAAAACCACATTCTAAAACGGTCCTCGCCTATTTATGCGATTAAACCGTATTCGTTCTTTAAAACTAACCGGTCTAAGCTTAGGCTAAATTAAAGACCCGTTAGGATTCTAATAGGTTATTAAAAACCTTCGTTCCAGATTAGGAGCCCAGTAAAAGCTACGTGCACTTGCTGTATTTGATTTATACTTTGCTCAGGTAAATACTCTTAACTTATTTTCCCTATACGGGCTTGGGATACGGTACTATAAGAGTACCGCTTGGTCAGGTGTATGTAGTTATTTAAATCGTATTGTGATTGATGTATTTACATAACCTGTTTGATATGTATTATTTGGTGTATGGCCCTTGGGGGTTAAATGACCATGTCCCGGATATCCTTGGCATCATTCATGAAATGGCCACGACCTAAGCACGAGGTGTAGGCGTACACCTGACAGATGCATTATGTAAAAACTGGTATCCCACTTAAAGGAATCAACCTTGTGGGCATTATACCTGTGGTGTGTCAGTTAAATTAAGTCCAGCCCTACAAACCGGCCCTAATGGACGACAAATGAGTAAAACTGTATACAAGATTATTTTTAATTGTCCCAAGTTACAAAATTATTTTTGCCGAAGTGCGTTCAAATCAATTTTCAAACCATTTTCAAAATGAGTCAGTTAAGTTGTATTTACCAGTGTAAACTGACGTATTTTTCCAAAAAGGCTAAGTGCAGGTACTAGACGAAATAGGCTGGCTACTCCAGGCATCATTATTCAAGTCTCGCAAGCTTTAGATGCCTATGATACTTAATATTACAATTTATTCAGTTGAAATATAAATCTATATTTTGCTTCCGCTGTGCATTTAAATTTGTGTTGTTTGACTATGATGATATCAACTACGTCACGATACTCCCCACCGGGCCCACCGGTGACACGTGGAAATATCGAGGTGTGACATTTTCACTAAGAGAGCTTCCTTCAAAGTCAGGATGCTCCAGAGAAGTGAGTTTGAGAGTGAACTTGAATTGTGCAAGTGAGGAACTTCAACTAAGGCCTCTGTTTATAGTGAATTGGGGATTCTAGGATCAATGCAGGTGTTCCTCAGGTGAAATCCGATGCATACAGGTGTCTAGAGGTATTTCAAAACCGTTAACAAGCTGTTGGTTTCGAGAAAAGGGGTGAAGAAGGAGACAACCCGTAGCTGTCCATTTTCACTTCCCAGTTACAGTCCTTACGGACCATAAGCATTGGCCTTACGGTCCGTAACCGCTTTTCAAATTGCATCGCCTAGTTCAGCCACCTTACGGTCCGTAAGCCTTAGTCAGAAGACAAAAACTTTGAGAACTTTTAGATTTTGACCATGCAATCTTTATAACTCGAATCTAAGGTCACTTTCAGCGGATGGGTCCTCTTGTTCAGTTCTGAATTGCTCAAGAAAGCATTGCCATGCATTAGTGTTGTCTTGGAGTCTTTGGAAGAAACCATGTGAATGAAAGATTGTCGTTATTGCACATAGGATCCCATTTCTTTGAATGTTGAATTATTCATTACAAGGTTTAACTGGATACTTATGAAATCCTTATCAGATATTCATGAGAATGTATTTATATTTTACAAAAGTTTGAAAACATTAAAAGGTCACTCAGAGGTAATAATTAACATGTTGACACCTTTAATCCCTCCATATATCTTTTAACTTGATCCGGGTTTATAACACGTTTAAAGTTCATGACACGTGTCTTTATTATATTGGGTATGATTTTGCGAGGTGTTACAAAACTTAACAGACTTACAGGTTAGTTTTGTTAAGGGAATGACTATTCTAGAAAAATCTTGAATAAATCTTTTATAATAACCGGCTAGTCCTAGGAAACTTCTAACATCTGTTGGTGATTCAGGGGTTTTCCATTTAGTAATTGCCTCGATCTTTGTGGGATCCACATGAATTCCTTCATGATTAACTAAATGTCCAAGAAATTGCACTTTTTCTAACCAAAATTCGCATTTCGAGAATTTAGCATAAAGCTTTTCTTTTCTCAGCAAATTTAGAAGTACATGCATATGCGTTGCATGTTCCTCTTTACTTTTAAAATAAATAATAATATCATCTATAAAGACAATTATGAATTTATCCAAATATGGCTTACATATTCGGTTCATCATGTCCATAAATGCGGCTGGGGCATTGGTTAAACCAAATGGCATGACGGTAAATTCATAATGGTCGTACCTTGTTCTGAAAGCGGTCTTAGGAATGTCCTCTTCCTGTACATTTAATTGATGATATCCCGAGCGTAAATCGATCTTAGAAAAGAATCGATCTCCATGTAACTGATCAAACAAATCATCAATTCTCGGTAATGGGTACCGATTTTTAATCGTGACTTTGTTCAATTCACGGTAATCAATGCACATATGCATTGATCCGTCTTTCTTTTTGACGAATAAGATCTGTGCTCCCCATGGCGATGAACTTGGATATATAAATCCTTTCTCCAACAGTTCATCTAACTGTTTCTTTAGCTCTTGCATTTCTGCGAGTGCCAAACGGTAAGGTGCTTTAACAATTGGTGCTATTACTGGTAGCAGATGAATTCTGAATTCGACTTCTCGATCTGGCGGTAGTCCGGGTAGTTCTTCTGGAAATACATCTTAAAATTGAGATACTACAGGGATATCTTTTAATTCATTTCCTTTAGTGTTAATGATTATGGAAATCATATACACTAGTGACCCTTTTCTTGCATAGCTTGCATTTTCATCACAGATATGAATTTCGTGGGGTCTAGTTGGCTTATCTCCTTTAATTGTGATCTTTTTCACCTTTTGGTGAATTTACTTGGATTGAATTTTGATCACATAGAATACTGGCTTTATTGGCTATTAACCAATCCATTCCTAATACAATATCAAATCCTGCCAGATTCATTGGGTTAAGGTTTGCAATAAACTTTTGGTTTAAAAATTCTATTCTTGCTCCCTGCAAGATTTCAGTAATCTTAATGGATTCTCCATTTGCGGTTTCTACTAGGCATTCTTGTTGGAGTTTAGTTAATGGTTGACTGAGAAGTTTGTAAAATGAAGTATTAATAAAACTTTGGTTCGCACCAGAATCAAATAATACTTTAGCAAAAACATCGTTAACTAAAAACGTACCGGCAGTTACGTCCGGAATCATTTTGGCTTCTTCTACAGTCAAAACAAATGCTCTTGCATTCTTAGTAGTCTTGTTGTTCGTGGCTGGAGCTAGTTTCGGACAGTTTGGCTTGATATGTCTTTTTCTCCACAGTTGATGCACACTCCATTACTGGGTTTCTTCCTACAATCTTCTTCTTTGTGTCCCGGTATCTTGTAGTAGTTACAGTAGGTGGAGCATCTTCCTGAATGCTTCTTCTTACAGGCTTTACAGTAAGGTGCAGAGGTAGAACCTATATTTTTCCCACGGTTGGAATTACCGTAGCGAAATTCCTGGGTAAGCTTCTGGACTAGGTTCTTTATCTGGTTTTCTTCTTGGGTACGCACTAATTCATCAGTCAAGGTATTTGCTAGTTCTACAGCTTCTTCTATGGTTTGTGGTCAAGCTCCCTTGACTACATGTCTAATTTCACTGATTAATCCCCAGGTGTAATGGGAGATTAAAACTGGTTTTGGTGATGCCAGGGTTGGCACTATTCTAGCATAGTCAAAGAATATAGTAGTGTAACCCTTGCTGTCTACTCCAGTCATTCTAAGGTTTAAGAATTTATTAGCTATATGTTCCTTTTCATTGGGAGGATAGAATTTCCTTTCCACCATGTTTTTAAATTCATTCCATTCCATACTATAGACCCTGTCACTTCCCCACGATTGGAGGATAGTGTTCCACCATTCTAGTGCTGCATTCTTAATCAGATTGGAGGCAAACATGATTTTATCTTCTTCTGCACACTTGCTTATTTTTAAAACTGCCTCAGTCTTTTCTATCCAGCGTAGAGTTGCAATGGCCCCTTCATTGCTAGAGAATTCTATTGGTTTGCAGGACCAGAATTATTTGTAAGAACAACCATAAGACCATAAGACATAGTTCTTCTTCTTTTTAGGATTGGCAATTGAAGAAAGGGTCCATTGTTCACGTTGTGACTAGGTTCAGTATGGGTTCGCTTACTTCCACTATTACTGTTATTATTTTCCGCTTCTTTAACATGTTGTATGATGTATGGCATAGCATCTCTAATTCCTTGGGTTACAATGTGTCGAATTTCACTGTTATTTCTTTGATTATCATTATTCTAGTTTTCCTGATTTGTTGCGTCGGCCATCTGGATTTTAAACATTTACCATGTATTAATATCGCAACACGATATTAAATGCAACCAATCACACAACAAGCATATTGATCCAAAATCGTCGATCATTGCGACCTTTACTCTAATTTATATATATATATATATATATATATATATATATATATATATATATATATATATATATATATATATGTGTGTGTGCGTCTAGTACAAACCATAACTGGAAATTAAAATACAATACTAGTAGGCATCAGTAGCTATATGATTATCTATTTTTTTCATACAAACATATTATATATATATATTATTATTACTACTGGTATGGGTTCATCCAGAATTGCATGTTACGCTCGTCATACTTCCAGACGAGCCTCTCACCTATATGTCTCATTCTCTCACTTCCTTCTAATATCTCCTCACCAAATGTTCAGAGTTCTTGCACATTCTCAGTGCTCATGGGTGGTGCAGGTGCTGGTATTGGTTCAGGGTATTGGCGCATCGGTTCTTCTCGTGGGTATGGGTTCTCTAGGATCTCCCTGATATATTGGTCATTATCAAAATACGGGTCTAAAGGATCCAAGTCGGGATAGGGTGCTACTGGGTTTTACATGGGCTCCTCTATTGGGTAACGTTGTTTGTAATCCCTGTGGTCGTCAAACCATGGGTCATGGTCTGGGGGATGGGGTGCTGGTACTCTAGGAATCTCGGCTGGGTCAAAAGTAGGTGCTGGAATTTGGTCTACTGGGTTTGGCTCAATTTCCATAGGTTGTGTGGAAAATAGTGGTAACGGCTGGGGTGCTATGAGTTGTTCCAAATTGGGGTAGGCAGCGGTGGTAGCTAAAATATGAAAATTAGCTAGTCTCCTATTGAGTATATCTTGGGTTTGAACATTCATTTCTCTATTGGCCCGCTGTTGTTGCAATTTTCTCATCCTTTTTCTACGTTCATGAGCTCCTCTGCTGAACCATCCTCTCTTCTTAGGAGGGAATGGCTCCTCAGATTGTGCTTTGAATACGAAAATCCCTTCTTCAGTATCAGCCGAATACCCCGAGGGGGTTGGCTGAGAAGAGGTGCCTTCGTCCCTAGGTGAACTGGACAGTTGACGGTAAGCGTCCAAAGGTCCTTGGTCACTCATACTGTAAACTAACAAATTGTCAAATAACACAAAATAATAATCTACACGTATGCACATAGTCTTATTGATTATTTTCTAACAAAATTGATAATTTCAATGTCAGCAGAACACTTTTTTGGCTGAAATTAGTGGCTGTAGCTCTGATACCACCTTCTGTCGCAACCCCCGACCCCTGCCTCGGGAGGCGGGCGGCCGCGGCCTACTCAGAGATGGTGGTATCAGCGTTTATCATTATTTGGCAGCGGAAGTTACATCAGGACCGTAGTTAAGAAATATTTTATCAGAGTAAAACACCACCTTTTTATAATAAACATATTGGGATAGACCCAAGTTTTTATTACAAACATGTTTATAGGGATAAACCCTATTTTATTGAATAAAACATCTTTCTTTATTTAGGTAACTTTTATAGCCACATTTTCCAAGCCTTCAATGCTCTCCAGCTGGCTTCTATTTTGGCTTTCACATTTTGTTACCTGAAACACGTTTTAAAAACATTTGTCAGTGGGAAATACTGGTGAGTGAGTCCCAATTTAATCAAAACCGATTTTATCCTTGTACAGCATTGAGGGCAATCAACAATTACATTTATTTATTATTCTACCTTAATTACCACCCACGGTACTGTCGACCCGACTTGTGGTCATGTTACTACTCACAGTGTACTAACAAATTTTGTATACAAAACCCCAACATACCAACGATAATTGTAGACCCATAAATACTCAATCACTGTTAATTATCATGTAAAACAATTGAGGTTTTGTAAAAACAGTTTGCAAAAAGGTTTACAAAAAGGAGATTACTCACATTGCTACTTTAGACTTTTTTCCTGTGGTTTCCTGGTTATTATCTAATAAATTAAACAATGCACACTCGTTAGTATAATAACCCATTATTTACATTATTTATACCCTCCCCGAGACAGAACTCCAACGACTACGTCGGGCAGAACCTCGACAACCGTTACGGAGCACTAAATCAATCGGGCAGCGTATCTAGTACGTAACCGGGGGTTAAAATACTTACAACGAGGCAGAACTTCATTATATTAGTGGGTATAATGCCCGATATTAATTCTACACGTCAGAAAACGAGAGAGAGAATTCAGATTTGAACATCGAAAATGGAATTCCGATCGATCCTATTTATAGTGCTGATCAGGCACTTCCTTGCGGCCCGCGAAGGATCCTTAAAGGGTATTCGCGCCCCGTGACATAGGAAGGGGGTAGGGCCCAGCTATGCTGATTTGTTGAACTAGGCTTGACACGGGGCTGCCACGTGGCAGCTCAGGGTGCTGCCTCGTATATGGGCGCTCGTGGCACGCGTAGATCCAAGACCAGTCTGTCGCGCCCCGCGACAGACTTAAATAATTGTTTTTATTTTATTTTTAATTATATAAAGGTATATATGGCCATTTCTCGTATACGGGATGTATTTTAGGACGTATAGAGATATTCTAAATATTTTAAGGGTGTCGGGAATATTTTAGGAGAGTTGTTATATAACCCAAAGTCAAAATTTTCCGTTCAGGCTGGTTCAAATCACATAACAAAATACGTCATTGGAAAAAAATACTTATTAAAAATATATAGTCATATGAAAAAAATACATTTTATAGTTGCAATCTACATGTTTTCATATTTGAAAATGCTTCGTAACATCTTTAATCGCAACTTTCGCAAATAACCATTTTCAAGGGGTTGGTTTCGGTACAAACCATATTTATCCTACAGACCGTAAAAACAGATCCTAGCACTTAAAAAAAGTTAAATTAGCACATACTAAAACAATACATACATAAAAGTAGCACTTTTAAATTATATTTGCACATGAAAATTAATCAAGATAACTGATTTTAGCATATATGTGAAATGATGTCAGGACTTTTCTTTGTTAGCACATTGAAAACAAAAGGAAGATCAAAATAAAGAATTAGTTGCTTGTTAGCATAATTTAAGGAATTCAAGATAATTAATATTATTTAGGTTATCATTTTATCATTTCTCTATAATTTGTTGGATGCCAAATGACACTTTTTAAATGGTTCTTACCGTTTGTATAGGAAACGTGGTTTGTATTTGATCTTACTCCCCATTTTCAATATAATTAACAAATGCAAGAATCGTTCAAAAAACCACCACCCATACGATTCTATACATATTACAAACTGACGCACACTATTTTTTTTTAATTTAGGTTAAACAATTGAAATAAACTAATTGGACATGGGAATGTAATGGTTATTAGATTAAATTTAAAAACTAAACATTGGCCTTTAATGATTTAAAGTCTACTATTAAAAATTAAGTAAATAGGCTTAGTATGAATTTATTAATTATGTAAAAGGTTTATAAAGTAAAAAAAACAATGGTGTCGCTCAAAATCTTCTTATTGAAATTTAATGGTGTTAGTTGAACCCATTCTACCACAATATGACTCCGCCACTGAGAAGAGGTCGTTTGCCTACTATCTCATATCAATATCAAGTTTTACTATGACTCCCAATTGGACACTAGTTTTTAGATGAGTTATCTAAACTTCAAGGCCTGTTTGATCACGTAACCCAACTTAATTCCATGCATCTTCGATTTCAGTTTCCAAGTTTAACTCCATTACGTTCATAATTCCGTTAGTTTCATCAAATGCTTATTATATTCATCATTCATTTAACTATTCTCAGTATTTTGATGTGAATATATGGGGTTTTCTTTTTCGTACAACCAGTAATTGAATCAGGGTTTAGAGTTTAGAAGCATGGTGTTGTAGCCATATTTGTGTGCTTCATCTTGGTTGTTTATATATTTGCATGTTTCTGTTTTCTAGAAAGCTTTTAGCCTGTAAATCTTCAGTATTTTGGAGAAATGTTTTTGACAGTGTGTTGAATGTGGATATCGCAAACGATGGATCCGGTCTTTTACAAATAGAATGCAAGTTACATAATTGATACAAAGAATAAAGAAAGTTACACTTAAGTACAAACAAATAATTAGGTAGCAATTTATGCACTGACATCCCCCTTAAGCAAAAGGGTATACTCCAAGACGAAGCTGTGAGCGAAAAATTCAAACTGAGATCGGTGAATTTATAGGGTGAAAATATCAGCCACCTGAAGCTTGGTTGGAATAAACTTGGTGTGAAGCTTCCCAGAAGTGACAAGCTCGTGAATGAAGGGATAGTCGATATCAATGTGTTTGGCTCGCTTGTGAGCGATTGGGTTTTGACTGAGGAAGATAGCACTTTGATTATCATAAGTAGAGTAGGAAGATCCAGTGGAAGACCATGTAATTCATGAAGTAAACGAGTAATCCAAATAATCTCAGCAGCAGCACAAGCCATAGCCCGATATCCTGACTCACAACTAGTACGAGAGATTGTTGGTTATTTCTTGGCACTCCAGGATAGCAAATTTCCACCAAGGAAGAAAGAGTAGCCATATGTGGATCGATGGGTTTCAAGACAGCGAGCCTAGTCAGCATCCGAGTAGCCCAAAACAAAAGTGTGTCGAGGTTTGGTGAAACTGGGACCAAAGGCTAAAGTGCCTTTGACTTATCGAAGGGTCCATTTAACTTGCTGAAAATGTAGAACCATGGGAGATTGAAGGAATTGGCTTACTTGGTTCACAACATAAGAAATATTCGGACGAGTGATTTTAAAATACTGAAGAGCTCCGACAAGAGAGCGATAATGTGCCGGGTCTTTGCAAGGTTCACCATGGGAGCTAAAGACCTCATTAGCATATATTGGAGTAGAAACTGGTTTATCATTAAGAAGTTCGGCACTTTGAAGCATATCATGGGCATACTTTAACTGGCACATAAATAACCCATCAGTGGTGCGAGTAACTTCTAGTCCAAGAAAGTAATTAAGGTCACCAAGATCTTTAATTGTGAACTCTTGATTTAGTTTGCTGATGAAGGAGGAAAGGCATATGGTTAATTCCCCGTCAGGATCAAATCATCAACATAAACCAATAGGTACATAATGCAAGTGCCCCGAGAAAAGATGAATTGACGAGTCTGAATGTCACAGCCTCAAAATACCACATGCGGATTCCACCGTGAGGCGTGTGATGTACCAGGATCTAGCCAGTAATCTTGTCGAACTAACAATAGATAATATTAATACAAGCGTCATGTCCAACATGAATAGTGCAATTTCATAAATAAACGTTTCAACAAAGTATACATTCAGCAAAAGCAATTGTAATTGTTTAAACATTCGAAATCAAATTGTTTAAAAAGTATAAGCATAACATTAATGGATCATTAAGCAATACGTTCCATGACACTCCTCGCTCCTCAGACTGCAAGTTCCAAAAATGTTGTATCTAACGACCTGCAAGCATGCAGAAAAGTATGTCAACATAAAGTTGGCAAGTTCACTGTTTTGTTTAACGAAAATCATGTAAGTGTTTAGTTTAAAGACATATTACGAATAATAAACTCGGTACCGATTGACTGTTCTGTTTATTGTACCCTCATCAATGTCTATCATCATTTATCAAAGTGTTTAAGGTCATTAGTTCACGCCCGGCTCCCAGCACGGTGTGAGGTTTATCAAGCCTAATAACGCTATCAACTAATACCCCGTCACCTCCCAAGCAACTAGCTCGGTAGTAGGTAGGGACTTTCGTGATAGAGTTTGAGTTTATTAACCAACATCGAATTTAAACTACAACATTTTAAAAGTATTCCTCCTAGGAATATTAGTTTGTTTGTCCCCCCGAGAAACATGCTTGTGAAAGAGTAGCAAACTCACCTTAGTTTGCTCGGTATATGTTACATACTTCAACGCGTTAATGATATGTTAGATCTGTTACACACGACCTAATGTATAGTAAATATAATTGTGTATGTATGCAGGGTTATGCAATACCCTAATGTCCAAACAACAGTGTTCCATATGATCAGGTTTACGAATTAACATTCAGTAAGTAACAGTAACACACAATAGGTTTCTCACATTGGTGACAAGTAACGTGACTTTGATAACTTTGGAACAATCATAATAAATCTCGACATATTACAACATATTCAATCCACATATGATAAACAAATTACATTAACTAAGTTCAGTAAATCATTAATAATAATTTTGGAGCAACCATTATATATCCATGACAAATTCAGTAATACTCGAATAGCCATATAACAAGACTCAGCCCACTATGTCCTGCCCACCTACATATGTAATTAATTTCCGAACATGTGTTTTATCCAAAACTCAATTGGCATCTTTTAAAAGTTAAATCAAAACATGAATATGTAAGTACATATATTCGGACTCAATTGGCATCTTATTTTTAGAAGTAAACTTGGAACCATACATATACAATTTGTAAATTCGGATATAAATGGTCACAATAAACTCTGAATCTATATATTAAATCATGTTCGGACTCCACTTGTGACCCATATATGTTCGGATATACATAGAAAAACTCGGACCCCTTTAATAACACAACTCAGGACCCAACATAATACAAGCCCAGCCCACAAAAACAAGGTATCGGCCCATATCAAAAGCATATACTCAGAACGGTATATGGGCCTATATGGGCCTATATCAAAGCGGACACCCCCTTGAATAACATAAACTCGGACTCTTAGTCCTCCACAAGTTCGGACATCTTATCTCAATAAACCTTGGACCCCTTTATTCTTTTACTAAAGTCGGCCCTTTATACATCTTACTAAACTCGGAGTTTCTATGTTCAATTATAAAGTCTGAACATGTTGTTCATTCAACAAATTCGAAGCATATAAACTCAGAACATGTTGTTCATTTAACAAATTTGGAAAATTTCTCACAAATTCAGACCCATATGTAAATATTATAAACTCGGAAGTCCAGACTTTAATTCGGAATAAATACTCTGACTGTATTGAAAAACTCAGATTCTTGATAACCATGGACTTTGTGACTTCAGAAAGTCTGACAATTATCTCTGGACCAACAAACGCACAAATTAACAAAACCAAATTCGCAGTTTTCAATATAATAGTTACATACAGTACGATCAAAACCCTAACCTCAATCATCGACAATGCTATAAATCAAACAACAGTTTAACAATTCTAGCATATCAATTGCATCCTAATATGAGGCAAACAATTACACAATCATTCACAAACCATTGCACAATCAATCAGAATGATCAACTAAACACAGAACCATTGTTTGGAAAGCTAAGGTTTGCATGAAATGTGACAACTCAGATTTCCAAGGTTCGTTTGTGGGTATCGTTTCTACTTATTGTCCATTATAGGTTGTAGCTATGCATTTGTTATAAAAGTTAAATGGAAGTGTTTTATATACTTTGATTGTGTTACACGTTAATTAATCGCACAAGTCTTGGATCGCACACCTCTATCACACTGCACACCCTTAGCCACGCATCTCTTGGTCTCGGCCCATGTACTTCATCGAGCCCAACTCAGTTTCCCCCTTGTATATGGGTAGGCATGCGAGTATGCATACAACTCTTTTTCCTCATCTTTAGCAAACCCTAGTCTCTCTCCCTCTCTCTACTTGGAGCGGCGATCTTGGTCTCCTTCGACGGCAGCCCTTCATCCTCGAAGCCTTCATCGATTGGCACCATCCTTCCCTCGTTCCAGCTGTCTTGCACACACACACCACTTCTCGGTTAGTTATCATGCTCATAATCAAGGTTTCTTGTATGATTGATTGCATTGTTTTGTGTTAAATCGTATGATCTGGTGCCTTGGTTTCTTGTATGGATTATATTCGTGAATCATAATTTTACATGTTAATGTGAAAACTTAGGGTTTCATTCATGATTTAATATACATTGAATTCACATGGGTAGAACCGTTATTATTAAAGCATGCTTATGATAATGAGTTGTTGGATCCGAACTAGGATTGCTTAGGGTTGGTGGTAGAATCTTGTTAACTAATTTGATCCGGTTCGGGTGATGCACACACATTAATGAATTGGATGGTTTAGGAGCTTAATGTGGTTTGATCCGAATATGCATGATGAATATGTGTTGGTTAATGTTCATGATTTGGTAATGATTAGGGTTCATACGAATTCAAGGAATGGAAAATGTTTGATCTATTTTAGATGTTAATTGATTGTGATTAATTGTTATGGATATGTTTGGAATGATTCCTTAAATAACTGACTATAGGTTAGTGTAACCGATCCCATGATTTCAGCAAGTTATAAACTGATCGAACACGTAGTCGCACACCCAAGGTGGGCTCGCACACTCTTCAGTGTGGGCCGGAAACCATCGGGCTTTGCACAGATGGACTTGCACACCTGGGTCACACACCATCACAGGTCGCACAACTGACTCTCAGTCGCACACTTCTGAGTGTGGGTCGGAGTCCAGTGGGCCGCACAAGTTTGGGATCGCACACTCTTGCCCCGTCGCACACACATCCTTTGGGCCTTGGATACAATTGGGCTTTACATACTTGAGTCTCACACTAACAAACGAATCGCACACTCTCATTTGGACCTTGGAACGAGTGGGCTGCACACCTATATGACCTATGTGTTGAGCTGATTATGTGTT